>JAABNY020000019.1:17754169-17785182 GCA_015164015.2 Brevimyrus niger
TTTAAACTTTATTTTACCAGGTAAATTAACTGAAAACCAGTTCTCACTGCTTTATGTGATATTCGGGAGAAATAGCACATTACGCATAGGGACTGCCTGGGATACAAACATCATGCATATATCTA
Organism: Brevimyrus niger; assembly: GCA_015164015.2. Classification (NCBI taxonomy): domain Eukaryota; kingdom Metazoa; phylum Chordata; class Actinopteri; order Osteoglossiformes; family Mormyridae; genus Brevimyrus; species Brevimyrus niger. Next base: position 17,754,295 of record JAABNY020000019.1, read on the forward strand.
AACTCTTCAGCCAATAAGGTCAAAGGTATGTTATCACGGAGGCGTTCCAGTTTGTGCAGCCGAGTGAGAGGTCACATTGCATCTAACCGTAGTGCATTGCGTCAGGATCAGAATGCGTTGCTTTAAGCCAGCCGTGTAAGAAAGTCGAATGCACCCAATGATCGGACTGGGGAAACAAACTGAAACTCGGACTTAATACAGAGGAGTAATGACAACAACCAGAAACAGCTGATCACATGGCGATGCCACAAGAGGTTAATGAGGGGGCGTGGCACACGGAAGGAGCGGAGGAGCAGGACAGGGGTAATGTTGGAATAAGATCTTTATCGTTTTGGAAGCCATTAAGAAAAAAGTGCTCTTTTTGTTTTATCCTGTTCATTTTGTGTTTAAATGCTATATATAGGTGTAATTTTTTGGGGGGGGCGGGAACCAATTAATTGGTTTTGCATTATTTCTTATGGTAAGAATTCGATAAGAACTGGAACTTTTTAGGATTCGACCCGGAGTCCGGAATGGATTCTTTGAGAACCGAGGTACCACTGTACTTAAATTGACGGTTCTTTTCTAAATACTAAATTGTATGACTTGTTTCTTGCTGGCATGAACACTTAAGGACAAGGTTAATAACGTTCAAATTCTCTAAAAAGCAGTCTATCCGGCTAAGCTGTTTTAAAAAATCACGCAAAACGGGTAGAACTGACAGCCCCCCCCGTGGGTGAGGATACGGTGTCGTGTTTTCACTTTCCTTTTTATGAAGGTTTCTGCTCCCCAGGCTTCATGGCCCAGAGGTTGAATTAGATGTGTGATTGATTCCTTCCGTTTCTTGACAGTAACAAGATCTCTAGTTGAACTCCTATGAGTGTGTTTTATTCACTGTGCGTGCGCTCGCTTGTCTACCGGTCTTGGCAGACTTGACAGCTGATTTTCTTAAATACAGGATTATATTTGACTAGCTGAAAGACAGACAGACGGATGGAATGACAGACAGGCAAGAGGAATCCCTCCAGAAACCTGATCCATCACAGGATGGAAAACATTAAGGCCACATTGAGGAAGGTAATATCATTTTGGACCTAATCTGATAATGGAGAGCAAATCCGTTTTTGTCCAAACAGGAAGGGCACATACATTAACTTGATGGCAATGTGGGGTGGAGGGATGAAACGAATGAGAACTAATGTAATTTCTGGCCACCTCTCACCAAAACCCCAACAAAATAAACAAAAGCAGTAGGAGTGATATTGAGGGCAACAAAACTTTGCTGTGGTCCCAGAGTTGGCCTTGAGTCAATGCGATTCTTTATGCATGTAATTAAACAATGTTAAATCTGTGCTTGTTATCATATGCAGAGTCCCTGCCTTTTAATGACATTGTACCAAATTTTACAGCTAATAAAGTACAAAGGCGAGCTAAATGGAAGCTCACCTCAAATGCATTTACTTGCCTTGGTGATGTGGCTACGACTGCCTACTAATTTGTTTTGTGTAACTATGAGTACATGCGCATGTTCCCTTTTCCTTTCTTTGGTAATCGCTTACAGGGCCTTTTCTGCATGGTGTGACAGTTTTATAGAGCAAATGTGGCGCACCTTGGTTTGACAGCAGTTGTTTTGAAGGGAGTTCTGAGTACTACACGTTCAGTTCACTTTTGTTTGAACCACTTTCTGTCGTGTGCTGGAGCTGAGGGTAGGAATTTGGCTGGTGTGGGAGAAATGACTCATTCAAAGTAACAACAGAGGGACAATGGATGGTTTAAAACAAAAATACTAACACTGCGGAAATAGAGTATGGGCTGATGAAACTTTCTATTTTCCAAACTAATAGTATGGGTTTTTTTTTTTTTTTTGAGGGACTTTTTTTATAGCTTTTTCTTCCTTGTTGGGTTATATTTAAGGGAAGATGGTATTACAGCTGTCACTCCTGATTAAATCTTATTTTTCTCAACAGGCATGTAGATGCTCAGATGTATGTCCACATTTGCTTATTAATAGTTGTAATTAAAAGTAGGAGAAACGTGGAAAAGTGGCCGTCTGATATGATAAAGTGCGAGTGGAGTGATTAATGTTCTGTGGGGCATTTTTTCCATATTTCCAAAGCCATGCTTTATTTTTGGCTGTTGTTCACTGCTTGATTTTTTGATTTTAGGCCCTGCACCCTAACCGATACATGCCTTTTCCTTGGGGTCTATTGCAGGAATGCACTGTGGGTGTGACTATACTTACTGTTAGCGCTGCTCTGTTGGGGTTTGAATTCTCCATTGAGTGGCTGCACTTCCCGTCTTCCTGGTTGTAGAATGACTTTCAGATGACTTGCCACTTTTCTGTGAATAATCCTTTGGAATCTGGCCTAGTTTTCCAAGCTTCCCTTTGAAAAAGGAGACTAAAAGCCAGCATGGGCTGGGCTTGAATTTGTAGCTTGTACTTAAGACGCTTTGATATGAAGTGATGGGTGCCTTATTGTAACGAGACTGACACTACTATTGAGAACCTGGGTTACTGGGGATGAGGGAGGTGGAGTCGCATGATAAATATAGCTGTGACAAGGCCCTCAAACTCGTGCAAGGCTGCTGTTTTTGCTCTGCATCCTGTGCTGCCTCGCATTCTCATTTTGCCATTTTGCCTCTTCCTTTCTTTCACCCAATCCTGTCATTTCACCATAACAACTTTGATCTCCAACAACAACAGCACCACGCACAGTGGTAAGAATTGGTCATGGAATTGCATACCTTTGAAGTATGCTATGTTAGCCATGCTGGCTGACTCTGTCACCAGAAAAACAATTGCAGTCCCTGGCTCATGCTTCACAGTGGGAACCTCACACATAATATTATGTGTCCTGTCTTACGAATACAGGCTGGTTGGATACAAATACGAAATATTGACTCAAAAACTTTCGTCCGCTGATAGATTTATTTTGAGAAACCTGATTTCAAACCAATGTACTTAAACTTTTGATTAGTAGTGTGCATATGCTCTTCCCTGCCTGGTGCATGTCGAGTTTGCATGTCCATACAGTTAGATGAATTAGGTAAATCATAAGTAACATAATTGTTAGTAAAGAAGTAAGTTCTGTAGATCTTTCTTACTACACAGGCTAACATTTTTTTTTGGCAGAGGGAATCTTTATCACACTCTGCTGTGTGAAACCCCCACAGCCATGCAGATGCCTTAAAGTGCGTCGTGCAGTACTGCGATATGCTGCTTGCTGTGCTAATTGCTTTCTTCATGCAGTGCTGCACTATGCCGTGCCAGAGAACTAGCATTGATATAAGATTACTGCTGTGGCCGGTGCAGCAGCCAGCCCAGACAGTGCCTAATCCATCTTCCACCTTCCACGTAGTAATTTATGTATCTATGTGTGTGACATAAAATTAATACATGCAAATAAAAATTGGTCATCCTCTTTGGGTTTGGACAGTTGTTATGATGTAGATTTTTATTGCCGCAGTAACACATTAATTCCACACAGTTTGCATGCAGTCAGTGCATGTGCCAGACCAGGTAAGCCAGCTCCCCCGCCCCCCCACAGAGCTGGACGGGGTGGTGAAAGTTTGTCATGGAGCAGAAGGTGTGAGTTAGGTTGGAGTTGCTTCCTCATTTCCATGCACTTCAGCAGCGTTCTTTAAAAAATGTACGTTTATATAAACAATGTATGTTTATGGAAAACTATATGGCTTTTCTGTAAATGCCTCTTTAACTTTCATTGCAGAGTGTCTTTGGTGATACTTCGGGGTGCAGAGTGATTCCACCACAGACATACCTTCACACCCACACCAACAGGACATACTTCCACTTTCCTATGGCATTGGGAAATAATTTAACTAGCAGATAATCATCTATAACCATATTTATTTCGCATCCGTGTTTGTTTCCTTCCTCAACCCCATAGCAGTGTTTCTCAACCTGGTACTTGGGGACACCCAGACGGTTCAGTAGGAACTAAAAGGTGGACTGTCGGGGGTCCCTGAGGGCTGGGCTGGGTTGCCCTGTAGGACCCTATGTCTTCCTCATATTCCATTTAGCTTCTGCTCTTCTAAATTATAACAATTACATGCCCTTAAGGCACTTATGTCCTCAGCAGTCATTAAAAAGATCAGCCGAATAAAAGCTTTCTGTGTTTACTTTGCACTTTCCAGTTGGATGGCTGTTTACCCCTATGAGCATTGAGCATGGTGATTATTATGGAGAATTGGGCACCCTGACGCTCGAAAGTGGCCCTTTAGCTCTCACCACTGTGGCTGTGCAACGCTGCCGGATGGCTGTCTTGTTTTCCACTGGCAGCGTCGTACTGATGGCCCACTGTAGCCCACTGAAACTGCCGTGTTTGTAAGTGAGTATCATGCCTCCAGTGTTATAATAGGTATTTGATTATGTCTGTAGTAAGTTGTTGTTTGCAACATTATTGTTTTTGAATACATGGAGTGTTCGCAGGTTAAATTCCTTGTGGACTGATGGGTTGTGATCAGCTTGAATACCTGAAGGTTGTCCTCATGTTCTGGTGATCTTCCTTGTAGCTGCTATGTTGACTCATTTCCCTCAGTACCACTACATGTAAAGTTGTGACCTTCAGTGGCCACCAAGTGCCGCAAACTGGTTATTAACTTTGCCTGGACCCCTCCATTAGACCATGCCAAGCCTGACTGTGGTTTCACCGAGCAACATAAACATCCCCCCTCAGGGGAGCTATTGAACATCGGTCCCAGTGAAACGATTTGAAATGCGAATCAAGACCCATTATGATAGGGAACATTAACAGTACATAATAGCCGTCTGTCTGTGAACTGACCTTTCAGGAGAAATGGAGTTATTGCCTCTTTTAAATCTCCTTCCTTCTGTATAGATGTGACGGTGAGTTGGGGAATGTAATGTTCCCTTTATGTGGAAATGTGGAGTTGTGACCTTAACGTGTGAGACTTAGGATTCAACACCGTACCTCATGAGATTGTGAGTGAGGGAGGAAGGGAAGAGATGGAGCCAATAAAAATTAAATCCATCTGAAGAAGATGATGATGATGATGATGATGGTGAACACTGACTCCAGGCAGGCTAGGGCACCTTGTCCCTCCAGCCTACCATGTGCAGAAAAGATCTTTTCCCAAAACACTGGCCAGTGTCCTTGGCTGGTAGTCCTGTTGGCTTAGCCTGTAAGTACACTGTACAGTATATTGAGTCCAGGTCAACGTTATAAAAAGTCTTACAGCCTTTTCAATGGGAACCTCTATACTGACTGGGACAGAAACTGTGACCATATGATTCTTCAGTCTGCTGGCAGTCTGTGGAAGCGGAGCAGTCCAGGCTGTGTCATTGTTAACGTGTGTCTCCTGCGCATGGCCCTGTGCTGACAGGGGATTATTCATCCTGCCGGTGAGCAGACTGCCTTTGCAGCCAGTAATAAATGCAAAGGAAATAATGTCAAAATGTTGGTAAGTACCATGCTCAAGGACACTACAGCCAGCCCCTTCCTGGGATTTGAACCAGGACACAAATGCTGCTTTGCAATTCGCCACCTTCATACTTGAAATCTTAGCCTCTACATAAGTACTTGAAACGAGGGATGTGGCTTAATGTATCTAGCATTGTGTTTTCCTCTCACTCTTCCCTGTTTTCTTTTTCTTTTTTCCTCTCTCTTCCTTAGTTGCCAGATTTATTGTATGCTTTGTACACAAGTGGCCATCATTTAGCTGTGGGACTGCAAACAGGACAATATGTCTCATCTATGCTGGTTTACTGGAGACTCCTGTATGAATAGGAGGTAGTGCCTCCTCACCTTCCCGATTGTCTTCTTTCTCCTTCTTCCTTTAATTCTAGGGACCCAGAGCGCTGGGTGGCACAAATAAAAATATGTTCACCTCTTGCCAACTTTCCGATTTAGGACTGGGCACTGTCACAAATTGAAGTCTTCGTCTCCTTGCGAGTTTTCATTTTCAACTGCCGCAGATGGGATGGGGATCGCGTCCCTGGCACGCTCCATCTTGCCTCCGTTGTACTGGTGCCCCCTCGATGTCAGTTGTTAAATGAGGAGCCTTGAGGGAGAGCAGCTGTGGAGTAGGAAGACTGACTGAGAGCGAAGAACACAGGAAGAAGTGTGCAGACCTTTTTATGCTCTGCCTCTTTATAATCCCGAGAAAGACGTATCTGTCAGTCGTTATATTTAGAACGGTTCTTTATTTAAAAACACGGTGTCACAAACCGTCTTAGAGGACTATAACCAAACAAAAATGTGTGCCATATAGGGGACAAACCTGAAAATAATTTTCTTTAAGAGAAATCGTTTATGTTTAGGTCACGCCGTTGCATTTATGTGCGTGAGGTGAAGACCAATCCAGACCTACCAGAGTGGGCCTACTCCGCAGGTGACGGATGGTATCCTATGAATGAAGATGTGCTTTTGTTCTAACATCATTTAGCCTGATAGCCTCTCTGCATTGAACTCCTTGCAAGGCCAGAGTCCTCAGTTCATCTCTGTGTTTGACGTTGATATGTGTCATTTGGCAGAGTTTATCAGAGTGGGGAGGGATCTGAACTCTGAGCGACATTTGGCCATGAGGAAGAGTGACGGCTAGCAAAAAGTCACCCACCCCTCAGGCTATCATTGACAGGGGAGGGGGTTGTGCACTGATTGCGTTATTTTTCAGTTTGGACGTAAGCTTCTCTGTCAGGATCTATTGGCCACCCCTGACACCAGATCAGCGTGACTGTTGACATGTTTTTTATAAAAGCAGGGAACACAAAGTGCCAATTGCAGTAAGTAATGAGGTGACTATCATTCTTGACCTTGGATATTTGCACTTTTGATACTTTTCCTTTTCACTTAATTTATTTAGAATTACTCCAAATCTGTAACCAAGAGGAAAGGAATATTTAGTAATATAAATGGCAGTTTGATTTTTGAGGAATGAGGATTTTTGCCTAGTTTTTACCTGGGTTTTTCCCCTGCTGTGTTATGCTACCAGTGGATCAGGAAGTTTGCTTGTGCTCAGTTTTTGCTGCGCAGACTAGGAGAAAGGGGGTCAGCTTCCCAAAACCATTTATAATGAACTTTCGACATGGAACGTGGCAGTAAAACTGCAGATTAACTTGGAAGCAATTAATGCTACATAACATTATCACAAATACAAAGTGCTTAAAGGAGAAAGCATTTTACAGTTTATGAAATTACTGTGAATAAGTCTAATGGTGATAAAACGATGGAAGCAAACTTTCAAGGTGAAAATGGATTGAGTTTGGGTGGTACTGAGGCCAATAATATCCCAGGCCCACTGGGCAGGCAAGCCTTATGCAATTTAATGAGTTATTTTGGTAAGCTTGGTCTGTCAACATGTTTCCTTTGAAATAACCCTACAATTCAAACTTTACTTGCATTTATAGAGATTCCAGAGATGTCTATGTTTTTTTTTCTTTCCTGAAAACAGTATCTTTACCAATACTAGTATTGTTTACCAGTAAAATTAATTCAATCTAAGCCAATAGAACTTCTGTAATGTAACGACTTAAATGAAAAGCTACTTCATATCGGATGACTGCCATTGTCTTCTGCATATCTTGTAGAGCGAAAATAGGGCTGGAAGGTTATTCTGAACACGGCGAGTAAAGAGCGCCGTAACAGAATGAAGGGCACCTGTGCTTGTAATTTATTGCCCATTGATGCAGTTGGCATGACAGTTTGAAACCCATTTGTTATGGTGTCTGTGCTCTGAAAGTTGTGATCTAATGTTGCAAATTAAGGGTAAGTATTGCAAATATGGTCACCAGGGCTGACACATGGGGTCCTAAATCTCCTTTCTGAGCTGGTACAGACTGACAAGTAACCATGGCCAAAACTTAGCACCATGCTCCTCATACAGGTCAAAGACTGCAGTACTCTATAGACGTGCTGGGGGGCAGTGTAGCATCACAGAAATATGGGTTCTTGCGAAACTATTTTCTGCATTTTACTGGTCATTAGGTTTCATTTTCTGTATAAATTACCAGCTGTATTCAGTCAGTATACGTCTTTACGCAGAATGCTGCACACCTTTATCCCTGGTTGTGGTCAGTCAGCCCTTTTAGACTCATTGCTTGTAGTGCCCTTTGGTTTTCCTCTTTCATTTGTTTTTTCTCTTCCCTTGAAGATATTTTTTAAAATATCACTATTCTCATGATTTCAAATTATGGACCATGTTTGCCATATAAAAGTATTAGTTCTCCTACATACCACTAAAGAGGAGGAATGACCAACCAGGGTCTGGAGGACCAACATGTTGTAGCTATTTTACTGCATTTAAGTTGTGATTTAAGTGCAGTGGAGACCTGTAATGTTTAATTTAATCGACAAAGCTGTGTAACATGTATCTTATTCTCCTGGCTCTTGAGAACAAGAATTGAGGTAGGCCTGCCCAGTGCGTAATATTAATATAGAAAACTGTCGTTATGAACATGCAGTTGTCACGTCTCAAGAATCGCAATAAAAAGTTGGGGTGACATTAGGATTTGGGCAGCATCTAATTGTTCGCATTGTGCAGACATCATGCAGTAGTATCCCGTTTCCATCCATACATTTTCCAAAACCGCTTAATCCCACCGGGGTCGTGGGAGGGATCAGAGCCTATCCCGGGAACCATGGGCAAAGGCAGGGACCAACCCTGGGCAGCCGCCAACACACCACAGGGCGCACACACTCACAGGGTCAATTTAGACTCACCAATCAACCTATCCTGCACGCTTTTGGACCGAGGGAGGAAACCGGAGCCTTGGGCAAGAACCCACGCGAACACAGGGAGAGCGTGTGAACTGCACACAGAGAGGACCCGGGACCGAACCCGGGACCGAACCCGGGACCTTGTTGTGAGGCAGCAGCGCTAAGCACAGTGCCACTGCACCACCCTTGGTAGTTGGTATTTTCAAAGGCAACACTATTCTGGTATTTTGAAATTCTGGTGATAAAATTTGCGCAGCTGTGGAGGGGGGGGTCCCTCCATGATAAGATTTGCCAAAACCAAGAATTTTCACTTACATAGGTAACAAAACATGGGAAAAGTTTCAATGGGAAACTTTTACTTCCATAGGAAACAATACAGCGAACGTTGCAATTTAATGAGTTTTGAAAATGAATGATCTAGTATTGGGGTACTCAATTGCATCCTATAAGAAATATAGCTGAGGACGGGATTTTTTTTCTTTCTTATATCTGCTCTTCATGCACGCTTTGAGCCAGCCATAATTGTTTCCCGTGGTTGAGGGTGGCATGTTTATGTCAAATGAGTAAGGAAGAGAGAGGTGAAAAAGAACTGGTCATCAAAAGACATTCGCCTCCCTTTGTATTGGCACAGCGTACAGCACCCCAGACTTACAGTATTTGACATGCTCTGTTTGGCTGTCATTTTTTGGGGTAAGTTTTCAGCTTCTTTTTTGCTTTATAAATATCACAATACCTATTGCAAAAATGCATCGCTGCATGGCTTTATTTGAAGTTTCTCTAGTATCATGCAGTCCTAAATTGAGGCTCCTTGCCTCATAGATCACAGATTGTCCCTTGTCTCTAGCTGTGATCAGTGTTGTACGGTCTTCTCAAGTATCCCGTATCTGAGGCATCCATTGGCTTATCCCCTTGACTGATTGAATGTTTTGTTTTTTGGGGAATATCGACTCTTTTTGGCTAATGGTTGTTAAAGCCCCTTCAGGGTGGCATTCTGGAAGATAATTATTGTTCCCCGTTAGTCATGCGTGCCTTTTGACGGTGATCAACAATCATTTACATCATTTGCATCATTTATGGTCACTTTTCTGTTGAAATTCTGATTCTGACTGCAGCCCCTTGCATAGAAGAAATCTGGGTAAGTACAAAATTTTGATGTTAAGCTAAGTGATTGATTTCAGGGCTAAAATGGTTAATTATACAGTTAATGAATAGGATATGTAAAATGGGTGGCTCTGAGAATTACTGGATGCAGATATTTCCATTTGACTGAAATATGCTGACATTTGTGCAAAGGGTCTCAGGTCTGCTTCTCCTCCTTCTCCCTTAGCCAGCGGTGCACCGCCTCTTTGGTCCCATAGGAGGACGGCAGGAGACCATAACCCCTCCACTTCTTTATGGTTAAGGGCAGTGAGGATGCTAAATCTGTCAGCCACTGACCCCAGCAATGTGCATTACACCAGAGAAACCTCTTGAAATTTTATTTCTCAGTATGTAGGTAAAGATGGCTGTGGGCATACCCCCCAGTCCTAGCTCCTGCTCCCTCATAATGCTTTCTCAGAATGTTCCTAGCCTCTGCAGAGTGTGCTCTGCTCATCTGAGCCCCTCTGTACAATTTCCTTTATACCTCTGTCAAAGATGTGCAGAAGAGGACATCCATCTTCTTATCCTGCTCAGTGATAAGGCAGTGGTGCATCCTCGATGCCAGTCCATTGCAGGGAACGCACACGATGGGGGATACTGTGGGAATACTGAGGCACCAGTCAGTCTAAGCGCCTTTGAAACGTGGAAGGAACCCCGTGCAATACAGGGAGAGCAGGCAAGCTGACACAGAACTGAGCTGGGGCTGAAGCTTCAGCACTGCCTGTGTGCTGCAGCAGAGCCCCCCGATGAGCCCCAGTGTTGCCTGGGCATTTGTGTAATAAACAGTGGTGCACCGAGGAGCGGCTAACAGTTTTCCACCTCGCAGTTTTATTCAGGAATATTAAACGAATATATTCCAGATATTTTTCTGTCATTTAGTGTGAGCTTGCGCAGGTAAGGATCTCGTTAAATGCGCCTGTAAGCCCAGCATTGGCAGGGGCACCCGCTCGTCAGGGATGATTGCGCTGTTCTTGGCAAACAAGCCGAGCTGCCGGCATCCTGGCTAATCTGGCGACATTACGTATTAATAAGGCACTAGTTTTTATGAGCGGCATTTAAGTGGGATCTGTCGGCAGAGTGATCTTAGCTGGGGGAGACAGGGATTGGCCCAACCTTCCCATGTTACGGGCTGCCGGTGGCCCCATGCTTTCTTTGCCGCTCTACCCCAAAGCCGTCAAGCGCTCTGTCAAACACACGAGCACATTCCGGGGATGCTCCACACTGCATTCTCATTTTCCTCTGCAATCTATTCTCTCTAGCATGTAGTCTGTTTTTCCATTTCTAAATTATGTTTGGGAATAACCTCTCCCTAACACGGACACAGACAAATTTATGCACATGGAAACACTACAACAAGGAAGTTAGGTCTCTAAAATGGAAGATAATGTTGAATGATTAGGTCTGGTGGAAGCGATGAAAATGACTGCTAACTTTCCGGGTCTGTCAGCAAACCCGTTTCTTTATACAGACAAAATCTGCTGCTGTAGTCCTTCCTCCTTCCCAGTTCCAGAAGTGTTTCTTGCTGGCATTGTGAAATCCAGCACACTGTGCCTTGCACTGGAAATGTGTCGAGAAGTACATCCTAATTAATGCTTAATGACCCTCTTAATTCTAATTATTCCTGTGGCCTCTACAAACCCTAAGTCTGTCTTAGATGTTTTAATGAAATCGCTTCATATTTGTTGGGAAATCTATATGGGAGTCCTTGTCGTTCTGTGATGTTCTTAAGTTGGTGGATCAACACTGTACTGTAAATTGCATGCTCAGCTTATGAAGCTGATCGCTCTTTAATGAGGATATTATGTTATGCCTCTAGACAAAATGGTGTGATCTGAGCGGTTGTTTCTTTTAGCATTTGTGACCAGAAAGGGCTTGTTGAGCAGGATAAGGCCTTATAACTCTCTGATTTTTCAATATATTTTTGAATTTACACATTTATTTTCCCTGTAAACACCATGGTATGTAGAACACACTGACATTCATTAAGGATGTAGAACACACTGACATTCATTAGGGGCATAGAACACACGGACATTCATTAAGTGCATAGAACATACTGACATTTATTAGGGGCGTAGAACACACTGACATTCATTAGGGGCGTAGAACACACTGACATTCATTAGGGGCGTAGAACACACTGACATTGATTTGGGGCGTAGAAAACACTGACATTCATTAAGGGCGTAGAACACACTGACATTCATTAGAGGCATAGAACACACTGACATTTATTAGGGGCGTAGAACACACTGACATTCATTAAGGGCGTAGAACACACTGACATTCATTGGGGCGTATAACACACTGACATTTATTAGGGGCGTACAACACACTGACATTCATTAGGGGCGTACAACACACTGACATTCATTAGGGGCGTAGAACACACTGACATTCATTAAGGGTGTACAACACACTGACATTCATTAGGGGTGTAGAACACACTGACATTCATTAGGGGCGTAGAACACACTGACATTCATTAGGGGCGTAGAACACATTGACATTCATTAGGGGCGTAGAACACACTGACATTCATTAGGGGCGTTCAACACACTGACATTCATTAGGGGCGTACCAGTCTTGTGCCCTGTGCTGCCTGTGTGAAGCTCCTCACCCCCCTGTGACCCTGACAAGCAAAGGTGGATGGATGCATGTGGACAAACCCTCTGACCATTCTTGTAGGAATAGCTGGATTCCACAGAATAGAAATGTCCCTGTGCCTTTACAGGTGAATTAAAAAACGAGAGTTTCAGCTTAGTGCCAAATTAGAATGGAAATTTTGCTAAGCTAAGCTCAGTACTCTCACTGGGCTTCTTAGCAAGCTATGAAAAAGGTTTTCATCGGCAGATGTTTTTTTTTAAAACATGTAAATGTGTCCCCCAACAAACGTTCTATGAGGTTCTGAGTATGATTGAGGGATGCTAAGCTGACGTCTGCTTTTAGTCGCAGCTCTTTCCATCCTTTCATTACGTCGCCTTAGACTGTCATGACATTCCACAGTTGCTCTCTCTCAGTAGCCATGCACATCCATTTTTGTATAGTTACCCTCTTTCCCAATATATCTTCATCAATTTCCATACTGTGGAGGTACAAAGTAAGGTTACAGGTCTCAGAACAGGACACCACACAATAAAAGTGATTTGTTTTGTTAAATTCAGTTTGCTTTCGCTTAGCACCGTCCCCCGGGGAGCAGCATGCAGCACTTTAACAGTCCCGTCACATACGAAGGAGAGCGCGATATAACAAGAAAACAGAAGCGTCCATGTATTAACATGTATGAAAAATAATCACCAAAACCCAGAGGGCATTGCAGAGAGCAAAAGCACATTTCCAGACTGAGTGCACACTAACCGTTATTACAAAAGGTAAATGTGGAGAGCTTGTGTTTGAAGACAGGTGTCGCGTCGACTCGGGTGAAGCTTGGGGATTATTTAAAAATAAACGCTTTATAATTTCTGCAGTCTCACACCTAATCACTTAGAACCTCTGTTTGGTTTTGTGCATAATTTCCAACATCTTTGTATTCATTTAGTGCCTTATTACCAAAATGATCCTTTCTGACATATAGGCTGTATAGCCTTAAAAATGATATGCAGAATGACATTGGCTTATCGTCTCTATATTGTATCAATCTACTTTAATAAGCTACAGACTACAGTGCATGACTTTATCCAGCTGTCCTTATATTAATAATTTGCATATGAGAAAAATATGAAACATTAAAAATATGAAATCCTTAAACCTCATTACTAGTCTGTTTGTTTGCTTTACCGAAAGTTTGTAGGAATTACTACGGTTACTGTTTGAAAAGCTAAATATGGATGTTTTTCATTCAGAACCATGTAACTAGCCAGTAATCACTAAACACCACCTTAAAATTAAAATGTTAAAATGAAACAAACATAGCAGGTGCATTCATAGCAGCTGGATTCAGAGCCAGCAGCTGCCTGTCTCAGGATATGATTATAATTGCAGTTACAGTTCATTTTGGGACTTTGGTTTGAACATAATTTTTTTTCAGATTTTCAGGCTGGTTGTTTCATGTTATTACTGGGTTACAGACTGCGTAAAACTGGATAAACTTTTTTTCTGTTATTGCCATTTTCAGTTTTTCAAGTAGTGTACATTCCTGAGTAACTTCCAGTTATATGTGATCTATCCTTGAGACATTAGACCTACTTTGTACACTTTTCAGAAAGTAGGAGCATACTAGCTGATCTGGCGTAGTTCTGCGTTGTCAGCGCATGATCATTAATAGTAAGAGTGGTTAAGAGGTCAAATGGGAATTTTTTTTTCTTTAATGACAAATGTTTTTAATGTTTCCTTGAACTCTGCTGCCATTCTACAGAGTATGGTATGACAAAAATAAATAAAATAAAAGCATTGACAGTATGACTGACAGAATCAGTAACCGAGTTATTTTTTATGTTAGTATGTCATTACAACTTTGGTTAGTTAACGATTGACATGAATTATAAAATATTTATGTTCCTCTGATTTTGGCAAGTGGGAAAATTTTAGAAATTTAAATGAATTGCTATCCATTTATGACCTGGGGCTAGACGGAAGCCTCAAGCATTTAAACCTGTTTCAAAGGCTTACACCATCCCTCTCTTTAGCAGTTAAACTAAGAACTGCAGAGTTTCAATTTCTTACTGTTGTATGTGGTGAACATAACTTGCTCTTGAATTTCTCATTCCATGGCAAATGCATTTTCATGCACATACGTAATGTATATTAGCTTCCATTCTAGCATATTGGAGACAACTTACCAGGGATAAAACAAATAGCTAAAATTGGAGACTTGTGAGAGTTCATTCAGTGAGAGTAACTTTAAAAGACCTTTCAAGAGAAATGCAAAAATAGCATGCATGTAACAAATAGCCACTGATGAAATGTATACCTTGTTTACCTTTATGCCAACCTCATTGTGGCTGATTTGAAAGGGTTTTTTTTGTAGCCAAATACACACGCGTGTGTGTGTGTGTGTGTGTGTGTATGTGTGTATGTATGTATACATAATACACACACAAACACACACACACACACACTGGTACCCTGGAAGACAAACTTAATTTGTTCCAGAAGGCTGGTCGAGTTGCAGTTTGGTCGGGGTCCAAGTCGATTTTCCCCGCAAGGAATAATATGAATTAATTTAATCTGTTCCAGACCCCCAAGTTTTTGCCTATTTAAACTTATCAACCTACCTAAGTAATAATAAAAAGCATTAACAATTAATATAAAAGTAATACACACATGGAAAAGCACACATTCAAAAGCAATAAGCATGAAATAAATGACAACCCCACACTGCGAACTGAGAGCAGACACGTGATCCACCTTCAAGTCTCCCTTTTATTTATTTTTATGTTCTAGTTACTCTCACCACTTCTCTTTTTGGTTTGCTGCTATCATTGCTGTGCTTTCTTAGGGATTGTTATTATTGTATCACTAAGGCCCAATCCCAATACCCCCACTTAGCCCTACCCTTCAGCCTAACCCCTCCGTTTTCATATATATATATATATTCATATATATATATATATTCTTTTATAACTACATTCATGAAACTGTCTTAAGGCCTATGGCCTGGTTTCAGTGCTTTTAAAGGATGAATTAATAGAATGTTTTATCGATTGATTAATTAATCTAAATGATTCATTTTCCCCCAGAAAATCAAATTGTCCATTTGATTTAAGTTTAATTTTATTTTGACAAACTGTATGTCACTGCAGGACTTTAGATAATGGATGCCGGCTTTTAGGCACTATATGGACATTATTTTCGCCCATTCGATAAGCAGATTAGTAATTTGTCTAAAATTTTAATTAGATGCGTATTGTGATGCACAAAAGTTAGCAATTTATAAATTTGGCGTATTTTTATTCTTATTAACTTTGGTTACCAGAGTGTCACATGTGACTGATTTGTTAAATTATGAAAGAAATTAGCACTGAAGTGTCGATGAAGAAAGGCACGGCTTTACAGCCACAACTTTTTAAAAAACTTTAGATATTGTGGATAAACAACGTAAAAATATGTTTTTTTGGTGTATTTTTTGCTGACACGTATTTTGGTACACATACTTTAGTTTTCATGTTCATTATTTTATTTAGTGTCAATTTTCGTTTCAGTTTTAGTTTGCGATAATGACACTAGTCCCAGCAAGCCCAACATGCACAAACACACTCAGGCCGTTAATCAACGTAGAATATGCCCAAATTCTAGCCTAAACTTTTTCTGAAGCACTTTTCAACTGAAATTCTAAGGTAGAAAGCAGACAACATTATGGCTTTAATAATTAATAATAATAACCAGATTGTTAATTGTGGCTTTAAACTATTCTTTATCGTCAGTATGTGACAAACACTTGCTAAGTAACATTTCACATTTCACAAATCTGTGGTAGAAGTTGAACAGGTTATTTTAGTCAGCGCTGACAAAACACTACTGCTTGCATTCTTCCTAGCATTTGTGAATTATCAGTGGATTATTAATGGATTGAATTTTACTGTGGACTTTTGTTTTGGGCTTCACTGGATTGTCCTTATTGGACGGGTTACTTCAAACTTATTGGCTTATATATCCGGTGAGTTGCCCAGTTTTTTGACTGTGCCAGGCTGCCTGCCCTATTGCAATCTCTTATTTCTCTCTTATATTCAATAAATCCCCCATTTGTGTTACATTTTGCTCCATTGCTGTTCCTGACAAGTAATCACAGAGAACGCGACATCATTTCTTTGTATAACAACCCATGTCCTGGTGAAACGTTGGGTCTTAAATCATATTTAACTTTCATCAATCATTTGTCACATCAGTATCGAGGAAATATACATTATGATAATTATCAGTATCGTTTTATTGCCCAGCACTAATCTGAACAGGCTGTATACAATAACCTAATATAAGTATGGCCAAGCATGAGTTTTGTTAAAAATAAGAAGGTATGCAAAATAAAAGTAAAATAACGACCAACAGTGGAAAAAGTGCAAGTAGGGAACAACACAATCTGTTGACCAAGACCAAAGATCTTATTTATCAGAAGTTGCCTAATTGGAGTTTTCTGGTAGTGGAGAACCTTACCAACCTGAAAGCTTTTAATCATAGTTCCTTGCAACAAAAAACCCCTTTGACAGCTTTTTATTGACAAATTATGAAAGGAATTTAGGCAAATTGCAGTGCATGAAAAAGTAATTGTTGGTTTTCATTTATTTATTGAAAGTTTTCGAAATCTTTATTGCTTGCTTTGCCTACTGTTGAAATGCCTCCATTATGGTGCATTAATGTATATAAACATATGTAGTGAAATATATTTTTATGTATGTATTCAACCAAAGCACATTCTGAAGAATGTAATAACTGTCTTGAAGGCTGAGAGATGCTAACTGACAGCAGAAGAAAAATCGATTTAATGTCTCCAAAAGACATTTAGTCACTAGATGTAATGAGAGATTTTCTGACTGGCAAATGATCCTAATTAAATTCCCTAATTATGAGTCAGTGAAGGATAACCCAGAATACATGTACTGTTGAATTGATAGATGTCGCCATAAAGGTGCCATGTGCAGCTCTTTCTGTGACTGACTTTTCCCACATAAGTCGTATCTATTTCAGACTGCTTACATCAGTGTCTCCTGCCCCTTCAAAGACTGTGCGTGGCTCCACCTTTAAAGTGCAGGTTATCTGCATTTCTACATATATGCAATTAATTAAAGATGCCTAGGTTCCAAGTCTGGAACTGTGGTAGCAAAAAAAAATCTTTATGAAAACATCAACTAGGCAGCAAAATGTAAAGAAAAGTATGGAAGAAGAAACTGTGTTTTTAAAATTCAATTCAAAGTTTTCTTATTGTCATATGTACAAAATATAGTGTATCATGAAATTCTTTCTTGAATGCCTCTTCAGAGACTAGACAATTGCCAGAGCAGTGCAATGTTACAATAGCTAACATTAAATAAACACACAATAAACAGCTAACAAATAACACATGCTATTGACAGGGTGCCCATGAGTAACCATTAGAGTACTGTTGTGAAGTGTTTTTTACGCAGTCTCTAGCATCTGTATTGTGTGTTAGCAATATTGCGCATGATTTTGCTGAACACCCTGTTAGTATATACTATACATTATACTTCACAAAGTGAGAATTATTATTATTGCACATGGTAACAACCTGTTTATAAGGCAAGAACCGTTGACATCACTGTACATTTCTGTCTTTGGTTGCATACATTATTAATTCTGCTCCAGTTCTGCCTAATTCCAGCCCAGTTTGCAAATACATCCATGCACATACTAATATTTTTGCATGGCAATCAGTGAATTGTGGAGACACTTGAATTGCCAAGTGCACATCTAATTAAACCTTTGATCAGCTGGTTTGGATTAAACATCAGTATTATCAGTATTCCTTTAAGTACACTCACAGTTGGAGCAAATGATGATTGCATTATAAGCATTAATGTTAAATTTTTGAGTGAATACTTAGCAATGGGTACCAATCCAAGAGAGTGGCATAATTTTGTTTGCCAAATCTTTATTCGTCTGAAAAGCTGGAAATAGTGGAATGACTTGCAAAAAGCATGAAAGCAATTGATTTTTCATGAAAACTTATGAGCGATCATCAAACTGTTAACAAATAATGAGTCCAGATGAAGTAGATCAAATAAAGGATCATTATTCAAAGTTTTAGCCCGACAAATTCATCTCATTTAACAGACAACCATAACAAAACCTGCTACTAAGTAGCTAGCAACAAACTGTTTCTGTCCCTGAAGTTCGAAAAATACCTCAATGCAGGATCCTCCAGAGGTGTGCATTAACTTAGATTTCGGCCATCACTTGAGATCAGTCTGTCTCACAGATAAACTTATGAAATAGACTGAAATACACATATAAACTGATTTTAAACAGTTTTATTGAATGATGAATCTCAAGCTACACTGGATGGTCCAGATAGATGGAGTTCTGAATGGCTGGTCAATGGCCACTTTATACTCACCAGATGGAGATGCTAAGTATGAAGTGTTGGAATGGCGTTTTGGATAGGAACAACAGGAAGTTAGATGGTAGGGCTCCGTAGGATCCCTCATGATGTTAAACTGACAGTAGCAATATATCTGAAGTTGCTAGCAGAATATTTCATGGCCTGGTATAAAAAGAGTTTATCCAAAATAAAATGATGTTCATGCCGGGCAGAGCACCATCACATACTGCTAAAAACACTATTGACTCCTTTGAGGTTGTAGGCACAAAAAGAGTTGGAATCATGGTTTGGCCACCATAATTCCCTTAATTCCCCATGAGTGAAGTTATGGAGCATTTTGAAAGGAAAACTCTTAAGGGTGGATGGGCCGTACGATGATAATTGGTCATGTATGGTTGCAGCTATATGCATAAGTATTTCAGATACAGCGCTTCTTATTCATGTTGTAATGACACAATAAACTAGCAAAGTGTGTATTTAGAGGCAGCTACAGCACTACAAAAAAATCAGACCAATGTGAAACAAAGCAAATACAGTCTGTGTAACACCTCAATGCTGTCTGTGTATCTCATGTTATCTCTCTGAACTTGGTGACTACAGTGTAGGTCTTGATTTAATTGATCTTTTCTTACCTGTTACCTATCTTGTAAATAAGTGATTAAAAAAATTGTATACCATTGGTCTGATGAAAAATATTGTTCTCATCTCACACGGTATTCAATAGACAGGTCGATTTTGTACAACAAGGCAGATGAGGAATAATTGGTTTTCCAGAAGGGTTCTGCTTTAACTGTGTGGAAATGATTTGTATTTGTGAAATCCAACATGGACCAGTCTACTGTAATATGCAAACTCTGCAATGAAAATGTTCATACAACAGGTGGTGAAACAACCAATCTTTATGACTCCTTGAAATTAAACACCCCAAACAACATGTGGAATACCTGGCCAGGCATAAATGTGCATGCATATCTTGGTGTTCATAATTCCATTTGAATTAAATGTAACCCTTTCAATAGATAAATGGAACCCCAACATGTATTTTATCTTCAAATGAGTTTTTAGGGCAAGGCTGTGAAGATAACTGACATGTATAAATGCACTGTATTCATATGTTATTAAAATGATGTTGAGATATAGCTAGAGAAGGGGAGTGTGGTTAGCTGTGTCTTGTTTATGTGTAAACGTTTTTACCCATTGTTGGTGAGTTGGGTAAACTGCAGTACTAGATTGTGGTTAAATGTTTTTTAAGATGGACAGAATGGACCTTGCCTGAGGTGAGCATATAACTGTAAAATGATTCATTTGATGATGATCCTTTAAAATCACATTATTGCATCATTTACAGTTTATAGGCCAAGTGTGGTTTTATGTAAGATATCTCAATGTTAGGTTCCCTGCTTGGATGTACATCTTGCGTACCACAGTTGCTAATGTATAATAATATTAATAATAATACTTATGGTTATTATTAACACAGATTTCATTAATTATTATTATTAACACATTTCTCATACTCAGTGTGCAGTAAAGGTATGAAATGGAAGCTAAAGACAATGGGAAAAAATGTATATGATAATAAATAGATTAAATAGATTTAAAAAGAGATAAATGCATAGAAATTAAAACCTTGTGAAAGCCAATCTAAATAAGTCTTGAATCTTTTCTCTCAAAACCGTAAAGACAGAGACAGGGGCAGTTTTTCCATCGTCTGGCAGTATAGGAGCTTGATTTCCCATGTTTTAGGTTGCTTTGTGGTTGTTGAAGCAGCATGGAATTAGCCGAATGGGGAGGCATATGCACTTACGGGCTCTCCAAAGTAGGTGGGGGCTTCGCCATGAATCATTTTTTAAGTCTGTCTGAGTATTTAAAATTGATTTACAACTAAACTTGCTTTTCTCAGAGTGAACTGTATGTAGTTGTTGGCTTTTACACAGGCAGTTTCCAGAGAGAAATCGAGCGAGAGCCAATTTTGGTGGGGGGCGGATCATCTTTGTTGCATTTTTGTGGCCATACATAAATGAATATCATACTTTTTGAAAGACTTTAAAAGACTATACACTGTAAACACTGGGCTCCCTTACTTGCATTTTCTTAAAATATTTGGCAGCTCTCCGGTGATTGTTAGATAGAAAGCAATGAGTATCGAAAAAACAGCTGAAAGGATGAAGGTGAGATGCAGGGAGTCTGTTAAATAAAGTGCTGTCCTACAATGATGTATTTTTCCAGGCAAGGAAAGTTCGGCTTGGAACTTTTAGTATCGGTATTGACCTCTGTTTTCATCAAAGAAATAATGATAATTTACATCTACATTGAAATCTCTCACAGTGTTGCTTGCTTCTCCACTTTGCGTTGCCGAGAGTACAAAAGGCATTGCCCTGCCCTGTCTACCATTACTACTATTAGTCTTTCCATTCTCCATTTAGACATCATGAAAAAAGTATTTGAAGACAAGATGTTTTCCATTGTTCATGGTCTGGTGGTTTTCTTTTATCAAGAAATTTGTCCAGGAAGCACGTCTGGTTTTCCACAGCCATGACCACTTCACTGAATTGCTGAATAGGTTTAACTCTGTAGACACTGTGATTCTTTCCTGACAAAAGTAGTCAATCAAAGCCACTTTATTTTGGTATTTGTTGTGATAACCCCCATTTCATTGGGTATCAAGAGCAGCAAATACAGTGAAACTTGGATTATTAAATATAAAACCACTCATAGCTCAAGTGCTTCTGAATAAACTGACCACATACAAGATGACTTATTGTTTGTCTTATACATTTTCTAGTGTTGACTAAATTTTTTTTTAATTGTATTAACATCCACATTGAAAGGTGTATTGGTGATCAGCAAGCATGTCACTAACAGTGATGTACTGAGTATTAAATTTGATGTTGCCTCAGTCAGTGCTGTGGCATATATATATATAAATAAAATGTAATGCTGTTCCGCACTGATGCATTACAATTGGCTTCTACAACATCGGAACATGAATGGTGCTGCTGCTTAAAATGAAAAGGCCTGGAACTTGAAGTAGTTATGACAACTTTCCTAGTTCGTCAAACGTAGAGCTCTAGCTAACAACCCATATTCTTTAAATGATGAGCTGACTTTTTAACAAAATATATCTAAATATCAGAGACAGGATTTTAGATTGTTGTCCCATCTGTTCTGCATTTTCAGTCATTTGCTTTTGTTAGACTTTTGCTATGGTGTCAGTCAAATATGTCAGCAAAACACAAATAGATGGTGACTCTAAGGCAAAATCGCAGAATAAAAATGACCAGTCTGAAAGAAAGCAAGATGCATTTAAAAACAAGTGAGCTGGCTACAGTCCTCGTAGTTACAGAATGTATACGCCATTATGCAAAAGGGTTTGCTGATGTCCGTTCCTGATGTCTTCCCTCCTAGGGTCTCATAGGGAGACAGTGATGATTAAGAACTTAGGCAATGGCAAAATTCAAATTTCAAAAGCTTGAAATTGCTAGGATGACAAACAGAGACCACAGTGCCATAAAGACATGGCAGAATCTAATTCCGTTATGAAAAGTTCAGATAAGGAGAAAATGAAAGTCGTTTCACCAGGTACAATCTTCCTCATTAAGCAAGTGGTAATAATGAAGCCTTTGCCAATGGCGAAGAGGTATTTGTCGCGCCTGGTGCCAGCAATGTCTTCAAGGTGAGCAAGGCGCAGCAAAGTCCGCCACCATGAGAATGTGTAAATCCCATTTTTTTAAACGCTGTTGAAGGGCAGCTACAAAGTAAAACCTGTAGAATGGGCCCAGAGATATTTCCAAGCTTTATTGTTCATTGATGGACTCTTGGTGGACCTCACGGACTGAGCAATGGTTGGTTCAGAAATGACGGACCTCGTCCTCGCAGACTGACATGCAGGAGGTGATTTGATGTTTTGGGCTGGAAAAATTCATGGTGAGCTGAGTGGTCCTCAAGGTGTAAATTTGACTACAAATGTTTATATTGAATTTCTGAAAAGCGACTTTGCGCTATGGCAAGCCTTTGGCATTAAGATGATATTACCGTAATATTCATGCATGATGAAGTTCCACCACATGCTATCAGGAAGACAGCAGAGTGCTTGTTGAAATTAGGCTTCAAAAATGGCCATCTGATAGAGTGGCCAGCATCTTTATCAAGTAGAATTCCGTTTAAAACTATAGAGCATTGTCATGCAATAGATGTGTTATTCTAGACGTCAGTTTTGTTTAAATGGCAGATGTCAGTCTTTATTTATTTATTTTTTGCTCACATATTTGACTGACAAGATTTGCACTGTAAATATGCTTAACTGTTAAAGTTGGGATTTTTTTCTTTTATATTTTTATGATTTTACATAATTGAAACAGACACAAATGAAACATTTATAGTTATTGAATATTTCTAAGAACTGAAATCAAAGCACTAATCACTTGAAATGAAAACGTCTAATGAAAAAGGTCACTTTTTAATTTTAATTTAAAAAGCAAGTTCCTTATAAAGCAGAAAATAAATAGTCCAGCAGCTTGTGTTAAAGATAAATGCCATGTCCATCATTTGGACACATTGTGGATTTAGTGAATCGCTGAAAAAAAAAAGGTCAGATCTAAACACTGCGGGAAAAGTTTCAGCTACAGAGGTAATAAATTACAGTGGAAACTGTTTATAGTGATCAACCGCTTAATGTAGTGGTGTGAAGCCCTAGTCCTGGGGGGTTGGAACCCTGTGTAGCTTCTTTCCCTGTTCCACCACAAATGATTCAGCTCGAGGGCTGTGTGGGGTAATTAGCACTTGAATCAGGTGTGGAAAATGAGGGGAAACCTGAGAATGTGCAGGGCTCCAGGACTGAAGTTTGACACACCTGGCTTAATAGATAAAAAAGCTTGGGACAGAATCATTCCTGTACAAACACTATTTAAATATAATAATCAAGTAGTCTGCTTTCAGTGTTCATTTGGGGTCTGTTTTTAAACATGATAGCATATGGAGAAAAATAAAACTGTGATAATTAATTATTATTTTTTACTTGATCACCCAGTAATACACCGTGTTGGGCCCAGTAATATACTTTTTACTCTTGAGGAACAATAGTGTTAATTATCAGTGATAATTATTGCCAGAAATGGCAGAACTCCCAAAGTCAGTCAGCACAAACTGAGAAACAAGAGGACATTAGTGACTAGTTGTTATGGATGATTTTCTGACTGAACTCGAACGGAGTAGAAATTACATTAGTTGCCTCTAAGTCCCTTAGACATGGATTCTCAGGCCATCCATCCATCCATCCATCCATAAATTCATCCATCCATCCATCATCTACCGCTTCCATCATCTACCGCTTGTCCGAGGTTCGGGTCACGAGGGTAACAGCTTCAGGAGAGATAACCAGACCTCCCTCTCCCCAGCTACCTCCACCAGCTCCTCTGGGGGGATGCCGAGGCGTTCCCAGATATAATCCCTCCAGGGAGTCCCGGGTCTCGATGTAGGACATGCATGGAAAACCTCTCCAGGAGGCATCTGCACCAGGTGTCCAAACCACCTCAACTGGCTCCTTTCGACATGAAGAAGCAGCGGTTCTACTCTGAGGCCCTCCCGGATATCCGAACTTCTCACCCTATCCCTAAGGTTTCTCAGGCTTTAAGCTAAATATGAATGGTTTCTGTGAACGCCTCAGTAAAATACCTTGACATGTCAATCAACGAAGACTCAACAGTTGCTTCCTATGCCAGAAATGTGGCTAAAGTGTCTTTCTTTCATCTACAGAATACAGCCAAGGTTGGAGAGAAAAATGCTGTCTTTGAATGATAAAGAAAAGCCAGCCTATGTATTACCTTAAAACCTTGATTATTGTAAAGGTCTACTGTCCGCCCAGGTACTTTCTTAAAGTTTCTTTATCTGGTAAAGAATGTAGCTGTAGGAATTCTCACAAGAACGAAGATGTTGGATATTTGTACTATACTTGTTTCACTACACTGGCTGCCAGTCATATAAACTAGAATATAAAGTAGTACTTGTCACCTTTGCAGCTTTAAACAGGCTTGCATTAATGCCTTTTGCAGATGTAATTTTATTTGCATTTTTTTGCAACTCATTTGCATGATTCTGGTTGTCTTGTACTCAAAATTAAGCGGAAAAACAAGGCTATGCAGCCCCAAAATGTAGCAGAGCCTCATTATGCAGAAGTTATATGTGTGCCTGGGATTCTTGTGTAAAACTCTCATTCATTATTCTTTTATAAGTCCAATAGCAACAATGTATGGAGAAGGAGTGCTCCTGACCACAGACCTATTTGTGAGCTGTGCGGTTAATGAGTCCATCCTAAATTTGCATGTAATTAACGCATTTTGTCCCTTGCATTACTTTAGTGTTGTCAGCCAGGTTTTCCTCATGGCTGCGTACATCCTCAGCCTCTCATCTTTTTGTTGTAATACCACAGGCAAGCTCACTGGGCCTGTTCCATTTTTCTTCAGGTTAACTTTACTTCTGCATAAGCTATTAATCAGCATAATTAGCCTTTGTTTATTCTTTCCCTTCTGTTTCCCATGACGGCCATCTGGCCCGGAGCTAGATCATAAACTGGACCTAGACATCTAGTCTACAACAATGTCTAAATGTCTAGAGAATGGATACGTGTGTCAGCGAGATCCAGTTCCATTCATGACACAGATGCATCAGCCTGTTCTCGGTCCCCTACCACCCACAGCTGGGTAGCGAGACCATGATCACCCTCCTTTAACTTGCTGTTCTGTTACTTTCCATCCGTAGACGCTGTATTTCAGTCCTGCTCAATCACCTTCTTTCAGGGAGCTAGAGAGAATTTTTTGGTGTTTTGGCATTTTCTTCTCTCTTTGGAAAAGCAGTTATAAGTCACTTCAAAGCATTTTGTGACAAACGTGCTAGTAAAAGGTATGCTACACTAGATAGATTTTGATTGACTGACTTATTGTGGCAGGGTTGTGTCGCTTAGGCAGCAGTTGTATGGATGGGCCATACAGCTATTGCATTTCTCAGCTATTGGGAAACTGTTACATCTGTCATTCCAGCAAGCTTGGCCCACCTTCTAGTTGTCAAAAATGTCCATGTCCCAGCAGAAATGATGCCGTATGTATACTGTTTGAACTCTGGATTTTAACAAAAAAAAACCTAAAATATTGCAATTTTTTTTTCAAATCAGACTTATGACTGAGTCAGAGGGTACCTATTCTTGATAATTTTTTTGAATCCTAAAATGCCCTAATCTTTATGCAAATCGGTTGCTGTCGTAGTTCTGTTTTAATGGAGAGCGCTTCACAGGCTGATGTGAGTAATGGGGCTGAACATAAGTGCGTTTAGTTAGCCTTGCTAAATCTGGGAGGCCGTGGGTGCTGAACAGACTGTCTGTAAGTGACTGACTGCCATTATTTGGCCGAGTGGCAGGAAGCTCCTGTCTATTGTCTTTCCTTGAATGCTCCATACAAAGGGCTTGATTGCTCTCATTCTAAAATCAAGGGGGCCTAGTTTATTGTGGGAGTATTGTGCTGTGGATGTTGAATCCCTGCTGGAGCAATTGTGATGTTCAGATGAAGAACCAGTGTGGATCTGTCCCCCTCTGGCTGTTGCTGTGTAAAAGCTGCAGTAATGGCAGGAGAAAGTTTTGTGACAATTTCTACTCAGCTGGAAGTTTTAAATGGTAATTTACGTTACATGGCATGATGGTAGGAACACCACTTGTGTTTCTGATATAGCAGCTTTAGGCCAAAAGTACCAATTCCACTGTACCGTTTACCACCCACACTATTGTCCTGTGTGTCCTCAAATCTTCTTTGTTAAGGGACACTGGCAGGTGTGCAGTAGCTGCTAATGATAGGGGATGCATTTTTAAAGCTCAACTGAGCATTTGGCTGCCTTCAAGGTGTTTTGAAAACTGGACAGGATCACCTTTTGGTTGTGTGGGAAGTGTGAAGTTGTGTGGGGAAAACTTAACAAGATGAATCATTCTAAACTGCAGGGGGAATGCATTAACCCTGGCCTAGCAGTGCATGAAATTACTCCAGTGAATACTTCTTAATGAGCACATAAAAACTGTCTAAACTACAGAAGTACCGATGTGATACCAATGTCAGATATCGGTCCCATACTTACTCAAATAGCAGGAACCGGTATTATGACGATGGTGTTGTTCTATGGGACTGGTCAGTTCAATTCTTTGTAGTTGTATGTCTATGTGCAGGCTATACGTCACGTGTCACAAGTATTGGGACATCTCATAATTACACCTGTTCGATGGAGTTGGGGTCAGGGCTCTGTTTATGGACCTTGCTTTGTGTACTGGGGCACAGTCATGCTGGAACAGAAAAGAGCCTTCCCCAAACTGTTACCACAAAGTTGGAAGCATGTAATTTTCCAAAATGATTTGGTATGCCAAAGCATTAAGAGTTAATTTCACTGGAACTGAGAGGATTAGCCCAACCCCTGAAAAACAACCCCATACCATTATCCCACCTCCACCACACTTTACAGTTGGCACAATGCAGTCAGGCAGGTAACGTTCTCTTGGCATCTGCCAAATGCAGACTCATCCATCAGACTGCCAGACAAAGAAGCGTGATTCGTCACTCCACAGAACACATTTCCACAGAGTCCAGTGGCGGTGAGCTTTACACCACTCCATCTGATGCTTGGCATTGCGCTTGGTGATGAGATGCTTGCATGCAGCTGCACAACTTTTTCGCTGGGGTTAGTGCCAGAGGAAGTCTGGGACTCCGCAGTTAAGTCAACACAGTGTTGGCAACTTTTCACGTTATGCGCCCCAGCACTCGGCGACCCGCTCTTTACGTGGTCTCCCACTTTATGGCTGAGTTCCTGTTGTTCCTAAATGCTTCCACTTTGCAATAACACCACTTGGTGTGGAATATTTAGCAGGAAAGAAATGTAATGAACTGACTTATTGCAAAGGTAGCATACTATGACAGTACTATGCTTGAGTTCGGAATGTCCCATTCTTTCGCTAATATTTGTAAATTTGACAGCATGGTTAGGTGCTTGATTTTATACATCTGTGGCAATGGGTCTGAATGAAACACCTGAATTCAATGATTAAGAGGTATGTCCTAATATTTTTGTCCATAAAGTGTAAGAACCAACATGTTTTCTGAACTTAAATTTTCAGGACATAAATCTTTTTGTTTCATTTGTGGTTTCACATTAAAAACATTAAAAATTATGTTACTAACCAAAGGGCATTAGCTGTGCCTATTAAGAGTGCTTTACAAATACTGTTTAAATATTTGTTATTCCTTTTGACAGCTTGGTATTCAGCGCAATTGTTTAGTTTTTGCGTTTAAAGAAATTCAGCATTTTCAGATTGACTGATTATTATCAATAAGGGAGACCTTGAAAAAGTAAAAGCAGACAGATGAAAGCTATATTTCATGCATGTATGATACATTACAAATGCGTGACTCCAGCTCCTGTGTCGTATAGTGTTCCACGTTTTGCAGGTTGCCCAAATATTACTGATTAAGAAAAAAATCATACATAGTTTTTTTTTTTTCTGTGAGGTAGCAGATGCAACACATGTAAATATGTATGAAATGGATGCTACTCATCAGTGACTAGCAAATTTGCAGGTTTGCAAATTAACCAACAAAACATGCCATTAAACTAATTAGTAATGCCGAAACACTAGAGGCCTCTTCCAAAAAGCAGTGTAATTTATTTAAATCATTATTTTAATTAATGCACCAATAATGGGTTTCTGTAAATGAGCAAGGCTTGCCACAGCACCCAGATGTACGGTTTTATTAATTTATTTTTCTCGTTTTATCTCAGGGAGGTAGAAGTGTGACAATAGAAAATTGGATGTTCTCTTAAAACTTTAATGAATGGCATACTCATATTGGTAATCATTAGACATGCCTTTATGCTTTGTTTTTTGCTTTTCATGTACAGACTGATTCCTGGATTTTTGTTTTGATTACTCATGCTCTCTTTTTTTAATATTGGCTTATGTATATTCGAAATATCATGCTTCAGGCCTCTGGATAACATTCATGGTTGAGTGAAGCAATAGGTTACACATTGGAGTGGATAAACAGCTGCATTGGGGATCATTTTAACAAGAACAGTTAATGCAGCTTTCAAGAGGTGAAGTGAAAGTGCTGATGAGGGCCGCGCTGAATCCGCTTGTCATGTTGCCTGCTCTCAATCCCCCTGCCCAGCTTTGTTCAGATCAATACCATTTGAACTACCTTTGCTTTCTGTCAGGGTACTGCTCACGTGGCATTTGGCCACCTGCTTGACGCCAGATCAATTTCCCTTGGAAGTAAATCCCTTTGCCAGATAATAACACAGGAAACTGTTATTGATGTGAGCATTTTTGTAATCACCACTCAGGGATCTAAACACCCAAGACTCAGGGCTAGATTAGCTGCCGCTGACATAACATTCCCCCACAGTGCTGTGATTATTTCTTTTAATATTAAAAGCAACTCAGGCAGTTTATGCACCTAAATAATAATCGTTGAGTTTGCAAACACAATAAGAAAATGTAAGAAACATTCAAGAATTTTCTCCTCAAGCATGACTGTTTCTTCCTGTCTGTTCGGATATGCAGTATTAGCTGTGCTGAATTTCAACTAGAGAAATGAAGGGATTGGTCTGATTTTACTGTTGTTTTCAGGCATATCTTAGCACCTGTTCTTAGCCTTTTCTTTTTTAACTTTTCCTTGCCGACTGGAATTAAAGTTTTCTTTTTTTGTCTTTTGTAAGCAAGGCAATCGAGCGTACCAGCCCAATGGCCTCATCACTGCGACGTTTGGTGTCCTGCATGGAGGACTGTAGAACATGACTTTCGATGGATGGTTCTGTCAGCCACCCTAACCCACACTGGGTCTGAAAGTCTGTTCTAGCGCTGCACAAAAAGCAGCATGATATGAGGGTTAGGCTTGGCTCTGAGGTCACTTTGGAAATCCCTGTGATGTGGTTCAGCATGCAAATTGAAGCGGTAGACATGGGGACACAGAAGCACACCTTTTCTTCCTTGGCTGAGGAGTTCAAATTTCAGCAGCAGAAGACGAGGCGGATGAAATCGAGGAGGAAAGCTAGATTGAGCAGGCTATTATGGAGAGGGGAGAGAATCCTCAAGAGAAAGTAGGACCAGGATGAACTAAATTAGATGATTGCTACAGCCATGCCCAGAGTCTCATTACCTTAATGGAGAGCCATTCGTCCTATGAAGGTCTCCTGAAAATTTCTTCTGACAAGATTGCTATCCTCCCCACTAACCTAGTGTCACCATATGAACGGAACTAAGAAAGACAGTGCTGGCTGACTGGCCTGGGGAATTGCTCGCGAAGATTTGTGCCTGCAGTGCTGTAATGAGGTCTTGATTAGGGCTGGGTTTTTACCATCAGAGGCTTTAAGTGAGGTTTGAAATTTTGACCTTTGGTGGAGGCAAATGCTTGCTAAAGTGTGCGCATAATTTCCTTTGGGCTTTGATCATGAAGGTGATTTGCTGGAGGCTGAGGCCAGGGTTCTGAGCGACGGGGCATTCTTTTTTTTTTTATTTGAGCCTGTCCCCTTCCATGTCCATACCCCCATCTTCCTGCCAAACATAATAAGTCATTTCTATTGTAATCCTGCTGCTGAAACTATTAAGATTAACTTTTCCAGCAGCAGGTGTGGTAAGTTTTGTTACTGTAGTAACGTTTAATGGAGGTTTTAATAAAGGTATATGGGTTGTTATTTTTTTATTGTCCTATTTATTACTTGCTGCATAGGAAGCTAATTAGTTGACTTTTATCTCTGGCTTTCAAGCCCTTTGTCTTAAAAATATCAGTCGTCATTCAGTGCTGTCTAGCAGCATTTGAATTGCAAAGAATGGAAGCATGGAAATATAAATAAAGGGTGTTTTTTTAGTCACAATATATTTGCTGGATACACACACACACACACACACACACACACACACACACACACACACAATGAATATGTCAAATGTTTATTTCAATTGTCACTTTTACCAGCAGCATATTTTATTTTTACTTGTATTATTATATTATATTATATTATATTATATTATATTATATTATATTATATTATATTATATTA
>JAABNY020000019.1:17790766-17803134 GCA_015164015.2 Brevimyrus niger
TTGTACTCAACTGGTTGGTTGAAACAAAATCCTGGTTTGGATTTTTACTTTCTGGACCTGAAATCTCCACCTCTGGTCAAGATGACTACAGACCCATTGTTTGTTATCTTTCACTCTCCAAGGAGACCTGTAACCTTAATGACACACCCAGGGGTTATGGCAAAATTCATTTTTAAATTAACTTGTAGGTAATTGCAATGTAACGTACTAGGTGCGTTTATGTGTGAGCATTTTCCTCCCATTTTGTATTTAAAATGAAATTTGCTGATATATTTTCACAACAGTAAATTAACTGTTGTGAAAATATATCTGCAAATTTCATTTTAAATACAAAATGGGAGGAAAATGCTCCATTTACTAATGGATATTTTCTGCAGTGAAAACTGAAATTTATTATAAAGCATTTTCTGTGTACTTTTTGAGATTAGAATATTAAATTTCAGAATATGTGTTATGCATATTTATTTACATTTTCACACAGATGTTTGAAGTGCTGACATTGGATTTGGTTGCAGCAAACATCACATCCTGGTGGAAACATGACAGATTAATTGAGGAGTTTTGCCAACAGCGAACTTTTTTCCCTGCATTAAGGCTATGGTGCAACTGGATTCAGTAATAGCAGGATTTTTATTATAATGATTTACGGTTATTTTAATCTTTTATCCTGCTGTGGGTTGGCTCCCTGTCCTGGGCTTTTATTGACTTGTGCCCATAGCTTCTGGGATAAGCTCCGGACCCCCTGCGACCCTGCTTAAGACAAGCAGGTATAGAAAATGGATGGATAGATAACATTTCATTGTTTATGAATTCATTGATTATATAATGCTTTACACCTACATGGTAAATTGCGTTCCAACATAAAAACTGTACAGCTCGTCATTCTGAGGAGCTGAGCATGATGAATGCGGGAATACCGCCCAGGGACTTCTCCACACATGCCGTCTGACTCATATTTACAACATCAGCTGCTCCTTCTAGAGAGCAAATCTTTTCCGTGTAAATACTGCGTAACGAGCCTTAAACTGGCTGCACTGATTTATATTCTTATATATATATATTGATTCGCC
This sequence comes from Brevimyrus niger, assembly GCA_015164015.2. Taxonomy (NCBI): domain Eukaryota; kingdom Metazoa; phylum Chordata; class Actinopteri; order Osteoglossiformes; family Mormyridae; genus Brevimyrus; species Brevimyrus niger. The sequence goes on from JAABNY020000019.1 coordinate 17,791,837, forward strand.
CTTGCTGGTCTCTACTAAACTCGCATGGCATCTCACAGCTGACTTCTGACATGTGACTATGGACACTATTTTGCTCAGACCACACTTGTGCTGCAAATAATTTTTTTAAGACCTGACTTGTTTTCATGCTTCTTTGTTTATTTTCACATAGGGAGGTCTGTGCAGAGTTAAAATCATGTTTGGTTTCAGAGGAAGAAGCAGTAACACTGAGCATTTTATGGTCTTTCCCTCTTTGTTAGTACCTCAGTGGAGGAACTTTCCTGTTCTCAATGGGAGAATGCCTTTGGTCTTCGTGACCCTCATAGTGAAACGACTGATTGCTGTCCTGAAACAATGTAGCATTTCTGTATTCTATTCTCTCTTGGTAAAGTATTTGTTTATCAGAAAATGTTCCACAAAGGCACAATTAGCCAACCTTGTTGTGTTCTTCAATCTTAATTATGAGGGTAGATACAGTATGCACTTTAGCGTAGTCTGCACAGAATCTTTTCATGGTTTCTGAGGGGTGCGGGTGGGGGGGCACTGGCGTTATTTGCCTTTGTTTCACATTTCAAGACAAGGAATACGAAATCTCTAAGTTATATAACGTGTATGCATGCAGACAGTATAGATGGTGTTTAAATATATTAATGGAATCGTATCGTTGCTGGATATTTTGTTGTTTAGGTTTAGGAGGAGTGAGACCAGCAAGGGTGGGTCACGGGACAAGCATGTATTTTTTAAGTATAGTTCGGCATTTCTTGGAAACTCAGCTAGAACTTGGAGACAGTATATCAGCATTACGCATAATGAAGAACAGGGCGCAAAGCACCTGGACAAGTTGTTGAGGAGCATTCGTTAAATTAAATAGTAATAACTGCTACACCTGGGTGAAGGTTTGTGGGAGCTGCTATTTTGGTATTAGAGAGAGCATGGATTGCCATCTCTGGCTATTTACTTAATTGTGTAGAACTGACGGTACACTGATCAATCCCACGCTGAAGTATTCAAATGTGCGGACCTACAAAAACCCCAAATAACCCCATATAAAAGGAAACATTATTGTCAGGGTGACATCATTGTTTATTATACACTATGACAGCCTTATATTAATGTCTGGTATAAAACAGGATATCCCAAAGAACAAAATTCGTACTGACCCAATCTAATTGATGTTTTTCTGTTTATATAATGCTGGCTGCAGCTTAATGAGACCTATCATACAGTTGGTGAGGAGGAGGCTGCTGCTTGTCAGGGTCACTTCACTGATTGGTCTGCTTATAACTTGGTTAGGTGAGCTCCAGTCACATCCCGGCCGTCTGGGTTTTTGTACATTCTTTATGTTGGAACTTATGGTAACACTACACAGAGTGTGGAGTGCAAAATCAGACCCACAATATTAAACCTACAGCTCCACAGTCAAAGCATGGAATCCAAAATGCTGAACCAGAAGTAATAAATCCTCGGTATTGAACTCTGAGTGCCTCGTCTAGAGTGCCAAAGCCTGGGTTTTGTGCTAATCCAGAACATTAAACCCAGAGCATTCGACTGCTCCGAACCCAGATTGCCAAATGCCGAACTTTGAATCCTAGTGGGCTGGGCCCAATGCCGTTGTTTCTATCTGCCCAAGGGAATAGTGACTGATGTGGCACAATAGCAGACACAAAGCATCAGATCATTCGGGAACTGATTCACGCGTTCACACCACAAGACACACACGTTTAGGTGGGGATGAAAAAGAATATATGTATAAAACTAAAAGCATAAATTGTAAGCCTCACTGTTACTTTTAAAACTTAGCATATACATGTTTCTTAATTATATACGTTTTTTCACTGAAGCTTCATAGATGATCCTTTCCTGATTGGGAAGATGTCAGTATCAGTATGGGCTGTGCTTAACAATGTCCACACTGCTGCTCAGTACGAGGTGTGGAGGTTGTGCAGCCTACGTTTTCTGAACTTCTGACTTCACAGGGATGTGTGTGCGCGTAGGTGAGAGTGTGTCTGTCCAGAGATTTTGTCTGAGATGAAGATAATAGTGTAATATGTCCATATTTTTACCCTATAATCAGACATCTAGGTATGATTTACTGTTGCTTAGAAAATCCAATTAACTGCTTGATAAATTATGTCATTATAAATTAGATGAATCAAAACTTTGACTTTCTATGCATTTCCAAAGCCTGCCTTCCTCAAAGCATTTTAGTAAATAAGACAGTGAAAGTAATGAAGAATAAATCAGAAAACTGTGCCAAACCATGTAGCATTGTTACAACTATAGTGCAAAATGGTTGTTGTGCAAATGGAAAATATACACTCATAGTCTGTTCAGAATACAGGTACCATTAGATGAGGCAGCATTGTACATTTGTATGCCAGTGTGTAATGTACATCAAGCAGCAATATGTCATGAATAAACATCATTGTGTTTAACGTGTTAAGTATGTAACGTTGACTGTGAATTTCAAATGTCTGAGGTCACCCCTGCTTGTGTTTATTACTGGTGTGGCCGGCCAGATTGGAGTGGCTGCACGGAGGTGCTCGTCTCCCATTCAGTGTCATTGAAAGCTTGCTGTGCTGGCTACTCTTCTGACCTGTTATGTGCAATCCAGAGTATAACATGCAGCATAAAGAGGTTGTCGATGCTGTCAGTGTTGCCTGTCCCTCAGTGTTTCGATGCGAATTGGCAGAAGGCCGTGTTTCTCTCTCCCTTTTCCCCTCCCCATCTGGGGTGCTGCTTGCCTGCCTCTTCACTGGGCCCAGTTCATCCTGAACAAGCATAATCTGAGGACTTTGTTAAACCTGGTTACCTCGCTGCGGATTTTGCGGATGTGCCTCTGGTTCCTGCAACTTCTGCCGCCGAGAGGCTGATTCCTGGTGACAGCGCAGTCAGAAAGGCTGCAGCAACTGCTATTTCATGCTGTTTATCTTTCCTATAAGCTGTATCCAGAAGTCACTCGCAATGTTCTTATGCAGGTGGAGGGTAATGTTTATTATTGAATGTCTTCTCGTTAATGAAATTGGTCTGTAATTAGTATGAGTTCGTTGTTTGTGTGTTGCACTTGCGCCTATCCTATAGCAATCCTCAGGAGGCAAAAAATAAAACATCTACCAGGAGAGATGAGTGACCCATAAACCCTTTCTTATGGTACTGTGACTATTTTTCAAATAGTACTACATTTACTTGGCACTGTAAGTGCAAATCTCATTGCTTAAGGAAAAAAAAAATCATAGAAACACATACCTGCTTGGCCATTGTGTTCCTAATTAGAAAGTCTTGGGAGGAAAATTGCTACCACTTAATTGTTGTGTAACTTTGTTGATAGGATGCATCGAGTGTATGTACCAGTTTGCTGTTAAATCCCCGTGTGTCGCAGCTATGTATGCTGTAAGCTAAATTGCTCATTTGACTCCCGTTCCCTCCGAAAAAGCTTCATGGTTCAAAGGACTCGCTTATTATAATCAGCTGTTCTTTCATCCAACAAAGAAATTACTGCTTTCTAGGGCTGCAAAATTAATCATAAAAAAAAAATGCGATCTCGATTCACACCTCTGTGCGATCTCATTTATAAATTACAATGGTTCTTCTGCATTGTATTACATCAGCTGGATCAAAACAAGCGCTCCTACTTTTCCCCAGAGAGTCTCAAACATCCCATAATTCTGCATTCTCTTTAAAGGGTGCTTTCCCACCACACTAGCTACCTTATGTTTGGTACTTCAAGGTGCTGGTTTTCCACTGGTGTAAAAACCGGTACCAGCACTGAATGACATCACAGCGCAAGGTGGGTATTTTGTACTGAATTTGAAAAATGGCTGTATATTATATGGCTGGCCAATGTGCATTATTAATACTTTGCCAGTCAGCTAGGATCAGGCTTTTTCTTCCTTTCTTACTTTGCCATTATTGTACTTTTGAATTCTTCATATTTTACCATAATAATTTTCTGTACCACTACATTTAAACATGTATCCCTATGGCGATCTGTGCTTTTGTGATTGGCTAACTGGGTGCTCGGGGAAATAATCTTGGGCCAACCACATGTGCACGATCACCGACTGTGAGCCTTTGGATGGAAAGACCTGCGAGGCGCTTTCCTGCTAAAATTCTTGAGATTAGCACTGTCCCACTGTCAAATCGCCTTTATGCACACTTTCTTTAAGTCCACATTTCTGCAGACTTGACCTGAGGGAATTACCCACAGTGTGCCATGGAGCGTGATGTTTCCAGATGATGTTCCTGTGCTCTGAACGTTGCAACGTTTCCTGCAAATTTAGGTTGGGTTCATGATGCACCCACACGCAGATTTTGCCCAGCTCTGCTTCTTTCGGTATAAGGTATTAGCTAATGTTGCACTCAGTCACTGACATGTCTCTCTACACCCTGCCTTGGTCCCAACAGCGCAACAGAGGGGGTTTGTCTGTTTTAAATGCAATAGTAAAAATGACCTCATCTGCTCTGGTGTTTGTGCTGTTCTCAGGTAATTACAGCATCTGTTAAGAGCTGTGTCCATCGTTTGTTATCTCCGCATGGTCACCACTCCAGAAAACCAATTACCTGGGAGAGTTGTAAGTCATGGTGATTCCTGCAACTTTCTGAAAAGCTAAGAAGACCTGTAAACTGGTGCTTTTAAAATAAAAGTACAGCCTTCCCCATCCAACACTGACTTAGCAAGCATGCTGCTATAGATCAATATATAACAAGCAGTTAGTGTAGAACTCTGTAGGTTTCTGTGCCGTGCCTGCTTAAAGACATGATGAGTTTGTGTGCATACCAGCTTACTTTGCATTTCCGATAAAAGTTTGTGCGCAAAATTTGAATGGACGTTTGTACAGTTACTCAGGTCATTCAGTCTATTTAAATACATTCATTCATTCATTCATTCATGACACCTGCTTTAGAAAATCAAATGTATCTGCTCTGGCAAATTAATAGAGGAAAACACATTAACGCTTGATTAATTGATCTCATTTGCAATGTGCATACTGAATACTTATTCGTTTCTTATTCTGACCTATGTCTGTGGTTGTCCTTTGCATGAAGAGATGACTTTCACTTCCGTCTCTCCTCCCACCAGAAAACTTCTCGGAAACCCCATAAGCGGATTTAAACGTATTAAAAAAAAGGAAGTCAATAAAACCTTCACATTGAAAGAACAGCTTTGCTTTGCCATCGCTGGGTAAGAGCTGCTTTACAGAGCCGGCTTGAACCCTTTGTTTACAGTTCTTTAAACTACTGTGTCTAATTACAGTGGCATTTTTAATTAAAAGTCAAGGATATGCAGTTGTTTGTGGTGAGACTAATCTGTTTCTGCCCCCTTCTCGTCCCGTTGCTGCTATCTGTCATCTATCTGCCTAATGAGCAAAAGAGCAGCCAGAACAGGACTTGTTGATATTTGTTTCTTCCCTGAGAAGCTTTCTGCCAATGTGTGATTAGTGACTGGGTCCACACAAATGAAGATATGGTCAGAGTGCATTCATAGACGTCTGGGATTTTACTGTTCTCTGTTTATTAATGAATCTCTGAATTCAGGGAATGGAGGTGAATTTTAGGTGCTGCATTTCACATCAGAAATTATTCCTTTGTGTTTCTGCGAAAGGGTCATAAACTCTCTTTTTTTTCCCAAACAGGTTTTATTTTTATTTCAAAACTCAGTTCTGGGGATGTATGACAGGCAGGGTCAAACAAGTGGAATCCATCAGCATTAGCTGTGTCTCTGGAGGGAAAACCCTACTCTTCCCTTGTGTTAGAGTAACGGAGATACCGTCAGTCACGTGCAATAAATGTCACTATCTGTCATGGCCAGGAGCACTCTACCGTCGACATACCATCCATTTCAAGAGAAATTCCAGATGTTTCTTCTTCTGCCTCCCAGCAAAGCACTCAGTCTGGAACCGGCACGTGCAGCAGGGCCACATATTGTTTAAATCCATCAGAGTTGTCGTGTGTGGATTTCCATTTTTTTATTATTATTATTTTTTTTTTGTATTCTGCTGGTTTTAAATTCATCAGTGGGGCAGACAGGGGGTCCTGCTCAGCTGTTTACAGAGCCAGTGAGTCAGATTGAGCCTTTGTTTAAGACCATATGGTTTAGGTCAGCAGGAGGGACGATTGTACCGGGGTAATTAATTGCAGTATAATGTAGGAGATTCTTGTTTTTGCTTATTGATTTTTATCCCCCCCCCAATCCCTACCTTATATGTGTCACAAGGTTTAAAATCATTCAAGGAAAAACATTGAAACAGGAGGTGGGATATATGTGGGGTGTTTAAAGGGGAAGAGGCTTTGGTGCAAAGTCAAATGGGTGGTATATTTACAAGGAAAGAGTGTTGCTATTTTGTATAGTGATTGTGATGCAGTGGCCACACACTACTACCTTCACTAGGCTCAGTAGAAGCTGTCATGGAAGTACTCTGTAGAGATTCAAATGCTATGAAAATTGTTTCACGATTTTAGTGACCAAAATCCTCAAGGTTATCAGTATTATATTATTATTAAAATGGGTTGAAAATGTTCAGAAAGTACTTATACACAAGCTGTTTCATATTGAAAACCACAAATGACCTAAACAAATAGTGTGTAGTGCTAAGCATTAAAATAGTAAGATCATAGTACAGGAAAACTTTATGTAAATGTATGAAAACCACATCAAAGGCGCATTAACATTAAAAACGTCCGCAGCACTTTTGCCAATGACTGTCATTGCCTTCTGCGGTTTAAATGGTAATAAAAATCCATCTATCCATTTTAATGTAACCACCTATTCGGAAAGGGAGGGGGGGGGGCTGGAGCCTTTGGGTGGAAAGCAGGTAACTGGTGGACCACCAACCCATCAAAAAGCACACGCATACCCCATTCACTCAAACTGGTGCACCTTTGGCCAGTTTGGTAACTCCAGTTAACCTGAGCATGTTTTTTGGTCTGTGGGGAACCCAGAGTAGCTGGAGGAAACTCACAATGATAAAGGGAGAACATGCAAACTCCACACACACAGAGCCATGGGGAGGGGTACTCAAACCCTGCTTCCCAAGGCATGAGGCAACAGTGCTAACCACTGCACGACCGTGGCATCCCATAATTATGATTAAAATCTAAAATGGCAATAATAACATTAAGAATTTTACTGTTTCATCCCTGCAACTCTGAGGTTAACTGTGAGTGTGCTTTGGTGGCATTAGTTTGGCCCCGGAGGGGGTCTCTGGTGGAAGTGTGCAGGCGAGCAGGGGTCTCTGCCCACATGCTGCCCACGCCCTCTGAAGGCTGGAATGGCAGAGTGGCAGACGACCCGTCCCAGCTGCCCTGTGTCTGCCCCCTGCTGGCTCAGAGATTCGTGGCGGCGTCTCTGCAGCTGAGCCCCATTATGCAGCTCTTTTGGCAGGAACTAGGGAACCAGGTGTCTGTTCTCTGTCCCATTTCTAAGCCAGTAGCCACGGGATGGCAGACCTGGGCAAGACCCCCTCTGACTGTTTATACTGCGTGACTGAGCTCTGATTCTCCCTGTGTGTGTGTGTGTGTGTGGGGGGGTGGTGGTGGTTATCTATATATTCAAAAATCATTTTCAGTGACAAAAATCAAAAAGCTAAAAATACCAAAAGTCTTGTATTTTGCATGGTTACTCATGGTTAAGGTTAGGGTTGGGTTAGGGGTGGAGGTTGTCTTAGAGGGGATTAGATGTCCATAGAAATGAATGGAGGATCTCCAAAAGGACATGAATATAAACATGCGTGTGAGTGAGAGACAGAGAGTAAGCGAACATGCACGCCTCGGCAGCAGCTGCCTGTGCCTTGGTCCAGTCTCAGATCATTAAAATAAAATCATTATTCATTAAAATGTATAGGAATACTCCCCCATCATTTTCATAAACAATAAATGCACTTGTATATTAAATTGCCATGACTTAGTACTGATATCTATACCTCTATTGTGAAATATCATCTGCTTATTCATATTCAGAAATATTCAGTTTTGCTTTTCAGAACAGACCCCCACACCAATATAATAGCATGTACTCTGCACTGGCACCCCATGCAGTGAATGTCAGCTAGTTTGTATTGGATGGTTGGCACATATCTTCCTATTTCCCCTTCTAAGGCTCACAGATTATTGAAGTAACATTATTTGGACAAAAAAACGTATTGGGACACCTGGCTATTATACCTACAGTATCTTTTATGAAGTGTTATTCTAAATCCATAGGCTTCGATATGGAGTTGGTCCCCCCTTTGCAGCTATATGCATTGGGGAGGGGGAGCTTTCCATAAGAAGAACATTTGTGAGGTCAGGTACTGATGTTAGATGCGAAGGCCTGGCACACAATCTCCATTCTAGTTCATCCCAAAAGCGTGATGGGGTTGAGGTCAGGGCTCTGTGTTGGCCAGTCAAGTTCTTCCACACCCAACTCACCCAACTGTCGACCTTGCTCTGTGCACTAGGGCACCATTATGCTAGGACAGAAAAGGGCCTTCCCCAAACTGTTCCCACTAAGGTGGAAGCATAGAATTGTCCAGAATGTCTTGGTAAGCTGAAACATTAAGAGTTCCCTTCACTGGAACTCAGGCGCTGAGCCCAACCCCTGAAAAACCATACCATTATCCCACCTCCACCAAACTTTATAGTTGGCACACTGCAGTCAGGCAGGTAATGTTCCCCTGGTATCGCCAAACCCAGACTCATCCATCAGACTGCCAGACAGACACGAGTGATTCGTCACTCCACAGAACGTGTTTCCACTGCTTCAGAGTCCAGTGGTGTTGTGCTTTATACCACTCCATTTGACACCTGGCATGGCGCTTGCTGATGTGAGGCTTGCATGCGGTTGCTCAGCCACGGAAGCCTGCTCCATATAGCTCCTGCTGCACAGTTTTTGTGCTGCTATTAATGCCAGGGGAAGTTTGGAAGTTATTGAGTCAACAGAGCATTGGCGACTTTTACGCACTATGCATTTGCTGCTTCGATTCACTTGTTCCTAAATGCTTCCACTTTGCAATAGTACTGCTTAGAGTTGACTGTGGAATATCTAGCAGGGAAGAAATTGCACAAACAAACTTATTGCAAAGGTGGCATCCTATGACTGTACGATGCTGGAATTCATTGAGCTCTTCAGAATGACACATTCTGTCACAAATGTTTCTAAACCTGACTGCATGGCTAGCTGCTTCGTTTTATACACCTTTGTCAGTGGGTCTAAATGAAACACTTGAATTCAATGACTAAGAGGTGTGTCCCAATACGTTTGCGTATATAGTGTATTCATACATATCTGTAAGTGAAATCGTGTTCTGAAAGTGATGGCTTTTTTTCCCAGTCGGTCAAATGATTCAAAGACTATGTTGGACATGTTTAGTGAACCATCAGCATTTGTGCGCTTGGAGTACAGGTCGAACTTCAGTGTACATACAGGGTAGGCTGATAAATATGTGCACAAGAGTGTTTAGAACGATGGGGTGTTCTGCCACAAACGTGTTGCACAAGTAAGACTAACAGCACTAACTAGCGGCGTGTTCAATTTTCCACTTACAGTATATATATCTTAGAAAGTAAAAATTCAGGTACTGAGTGAATTATGCATCTCAGATGGCGTCTTTTTGGTGATCTTGCACAATGGTTTGTCACGTACATCACTCGCAATAAGTCCTTCAGCGTCCAGAGTCCATAATAAGACAAATTGACTTTTTCTAATTTAGAAATGTTCTGTATTTACATATTCACAGGGAATGATGCAAAGACCATTCAATATGAAAATCCAGTTGCTACCAGCAGAATATTACTTTTTAATAATTTATGAAGCCCAGGAAATGAGCTTAAGCAGAAATATTGCTCCATTAAGTTTATTTCCCCAATACATCCAAGAGATTACAGATATATTTGCTTGTTTGGAGACGAAGTAGGGCTGTTTCATCTGAAAGGAACGTGTGCACAAATGGTTATTGGGAAATTTTAAATTGCATATCATGACACATGTTATGGAAGTATGTCTGTCAGTGGCAGCAGAATTTAACTTCCGGGGCATTTTGTGAAACACTTAAATTTGCTGCCACATTAAAGGGGATCTCTCAGAACATCAAGATTGTACCTTCCTCATTTTGGCTGTATCTGCTCTTGATCCATATGATCAGCAACAGTGAAAGAAAAAAAGAGCTTTGGGGAAAAAGAGGGAAAAGTATGTAACAAGATTCTGCATTGCTTGGCAATTTTTGAATAATCCAAAACTATGTTGTCAGAACAGAACTTTTAGTTTTATACGTGAATATGGTATTTTTTCAGTCTGATAGTGTCCTAGTTTATTAGATGTGCGATTATGACTGTTCTGAATGATACATAATCTGACGTCCGTCTCCGTTCTCTACCACTAATAAGCTTAACATTAAAGAAAGAGCATGAAAAATATTTTCCATCTTATTCATTATGACACTTAATTGCCTTTTATGCATCACATCTGAGACCCAGGCCAAAATTACTGGAGGAAACATGTTTTTTAAGTTGCTTCGTGGTCTCTTTATAAAAAAAATATAAAAAAAGGTTTTATTGAGCTGATGACGGCAGCTCAGTGTAATTATTAAATTATGAAATATGTTTTCTGTCTCTTTTTAAGCTGGGAGAGGAAGTGTTTTGGGGGCATGATGAAGACTATAGTACTCACATTAATCACCCTACTTCTGTGCTTGTTATTTTGTTAGCTGTTCAGTTAAAAAGAAGAAATCTAAAGTCTTGTTCTCTGTGACTGACTGGCCTGTCTGCTATGAGTGTTGTATGATTTCCATTTTCATGAACCACTGATTAAAAATGGCAGGCCTGCCATGTTAGACTTTGTAGCTGAGGGTATCTTAATAGCTGTCAATCCCCTCCGAAGTCTAAATGCATGGCTGACATCTTGTGTATCTCCTTGCCTTGTTAATTAAGTGTAATGTCTTGGTCTTTATGCTCCGTTTTAATTAAATGCCGGTTGTAACGAGCAGTTCGCACAATCAGAATCATAAAGCACGCTGATCCCAGCAAAATGCCATCGTTGTCTGGAGCTTAAACGTCGGACCAAAAAGAAAGATCATCTCACCTGCAGATTCTCTTACGAGGCTCATAAAATGGTTTGTTCAGGATAGTAAAGCAAAATGTTGGCAGGCAAATCATCCGCGAAACAGCCCCTCTTCTGGGCTGCGGGAGTTGGACCATCTGCTCATGACTTCATGACGATGCAAGCTGGGGTGCGGCGTTTGTTACCTTTGGTGCTCGGCATCCCCGCCCCCCCCCCCCCCCCCCCCCCCCCCCCCCCGCCCCCCCCCCCCGGTTGCGCGGGTCGCTCTGCCGCTCATTGTGTTTTTT
>JAABNY020000019.1:17828790-17843764 GCA_015164015.2 Brevimyrus niger
ACACACACACACACACACACACACACACACACACACACACACACACACACACACACACACACACACACACAGTGATGACAGGTTGCCTTCAGGTGTTGATTTCTCAGCCATATCGTAAACATTATCGGCAGCCTATAGCTACATTTTCACAAGCTATATACCTTCTTTCCCCCAGTAGAAAAGGCCCTATGTGCAGGTACGTGCCCACTTGCCTCTATGGCTCTGTTTATTGACTTGCAGATGTAAGGCATGGATTTTGAGCGTACTGTATGGTGCAGAGCTGGTTTTGTGGGCTGTGTAAGCTGACAAGGCCAGGCTGGATGCGATGTAATTCCAGAGCCTGCCGAGTTAGCAGCCTACTGGGAGGATCACCATTATACAGTGCACCACTTCACAAGTACACGGCTCTGTATGGGTTTCTGTGTGCTGGGGGTGGGGGGGATGGGGGGCATGGCTCCAAAAAAAGTGATGTCCCTCCCACCACCCTTGGTCCCAAGTGAGCACTCCGGATAGTTTGATTAGATTTCGGTCCTTATTTTTAGGGCCCGAGTGAATCTTCCCCGAAGTGTGACAAATCCACGGCTTCTGCGACGAGGAAACGTTGGCCGCGTACGCGCTTGTGAAATAAGGCTGGCGTCGCGTGATGCTGCACTGGGCCGCTCCGGGGCAGCGCTCTCGCTCTCTTTTCAGAGTGACGCCCGGAGCTGGCGCGAAGGGAATCGTCGAGCTCTCCGTTTTGGACCCAGCAGAATGTGGCCCTAGGCGTATGCCTTTGCGAGGAGGTGTCAGTGTCACGGAGAGCAAGTCCCGTGGCAGATTGTGGACATTTTACTTGTGCAGTAACAAAAGACCTTGCCGGGCTCAAAGTTACATCGCAATATGGCAACTGGTTTGTTGCTCATGATGCGTGGACAGTACGCGGACAGGAGAGAAAAATGGAACGTCCAAACATTTGTCATCCGTTACTGTTGCGAAGTGGTGAGAGAAACATCACAAACAGGCACACAGACACTAGACAAGCCCTTTCGGATTTCTGTTTGCTCAGTTTCTGTAAACAATTATCAGTAATAGCAAATGCAGCCTTATTTTATTGTCTCAGAAATAATGAAGGCTGCTGCAGCTTAGTGGGCAGTTGAGCCACTGGGCTCCTGTGAACAGCAGGGGTCGCTGTGTCACAGCTTTTGTACGCCGCTGCCGCTGAAAACTGGAGCTTCACTACAGTCCTCAGCAGATGTTTGGGTGAAATAATTTATAGCGTGTAAGGAGCGTGCAGTGTATGTACGCCCGCATGTCCTCAGAGCGTTTCCTGCGGGAGGTCCGGGGCTGTTCTTCAGAAGAGTCAGCGCAGGGTCTGCCTCCCGCGTTTACAGCATGTCGTTAAGGCGCACGCGTTTTCTGTGACATCTTCTCGCTCCTCTTCACTCGGGAATCTTACTTTCTGCCTACATATCAACCTGCATCTCCTTTTTAATGACTGTCCTGTTTTTCTGACTGCACTGCCACTGTGATGCAGTGTTCTGTCTGTCGAAGATCACTATACATAGGATGTCTTCTGTGTGTGTGTGTGTGTGTGTGTGTGTGTGTGTTAGAGAGAGTTGGGTTTGCACATTGGTATGAATTCTGTGTTTCTGTTTTATATACTATTCTGTATTCATCTTGTCTGTTTGACTACTATTGACTACTATTTTATTTATCATGTTCATATTCATGTATGTTTGAGTACTGTGTTTTTCAGTATGCATTATATATGGTTGAGTAATGTTTTTTTTAGTATCCATCATGTTTGAGTATTGTTCTATTCAGTATCCATTGTGTGTTTGAATACTGTTATTTACTATGCATTTTGTGTGTGTTCAAATACTGTATTATTCAGTATGCATTGTGTTTCAATATTATGTTATTCAGCACATATCACATGTGTGTGTGTGTTAGTACTGTGTTATTCTGGATGCCTTATGTGTGCTTTTGAGTACTGTACTATTCAGGATGCAGCATATGTGTTTGTGAGTAATATGTTATTCAGTATGCATGTGTGTTTCAGTGCTGTATTAATCAGTATGCATCACAGATGTGTTTGAGTACTGTGTTATTCAGTATGCATCTTGTGTATTGTGTGAGTACTGGGTTATTCAGTGTTCAGCGTGTGTGTACTTGAATACTGTTATTCAGGATTCAATGTGTGTCTGTTTGAGTACTGTGTTATTCAGGATTCAGTGTGCATCTGTTGGGGTACTCTGCTATTCGGGATTCAGCGTGTGTCTGAGTACTCTGCTATTCAGGATTCAGTGTGTTTCTGAGTACTCTGCTATTTGGGATTCAGCATGTGTCTGAGTACTCTGCTATTCAGGATTCAGCATATGTGTATCGTTCTGACACACTCTTCTGGGATCCTCGCTGGCAGCAGGCTCCAGCAGACGGGGTTGCGTCTGTCATAAGCAATAACCCCCATCATGCACCTGGCATCAGATGTAAAGGGGCATGATAGAGCCCTCACCCTGGCAGCCCTAAACTAGTCCTTTTTACATTCTCACACAAATGTCAGGAGTGCCAAGGTTGCTGAAATAGCCCTTCCCAGGACTGTCTTTCTTATGTTAAAATCCTTCATTGTCACAAGATCAGCCAGCAATGAGGCAACAATTTCTTTCACTTACTGGGCCCCTTGGCACCATCAAGAACTGCCACTCTCATGCAACTGACCACTAGGGGGACTATTTGTTTGCCTGCCTGTATTAATTAAGTTCCTAGGTTAAGCATATGTATTGATGTCCACTTGAGGATGAAATTAAAGAAAATGGAAACCCCTTCAAAGAAAGTCAATTCACTGCCCTGTCTGTGATCCGTGTGCATGCGTGCATAATTAAGTTAATTGGCTAATGATACTTTACCCTTGGCTGGTGCTTAATCTCTAGTGTCTGGGTGTCTCAGCTCCAGTGGACTTGGAGATTTCAGCGGGAAAAGTGTGACCTTGACCCCCTGCTGTCCTCTACAGTGTCACACATACACACGTGCTTAGATTAAACTACAGCAGGACGTGGTGTAAGGCTCACATACTTCCTGTGTTCCTTTTTTCCTGTAACCTATTGCAGCACAAATGCCACTTTTACTGAGAGCGCTATCTTATAAGTTGTAACCCAGAGAAAAGCGAGAGCTTTGTAACTGTTCTGGGCAAAATAAAAGAATTAGTTTTCATTCAATTCATTCATTTTTATATAGACCCATGCCAATGTAGCTGACTCAAAGCTCTTAAAATTCAGTAACAACATAGCAAGTGGACCTGTAAGCCATTATGAAGAATAACACAGATGGATGCTAATGTTTTAACTAATGCTTTGGCAGCACAGTGTTTGCTTCATGGGTCGAGGTTGCTCCATGGAAGGGGGCAGATCATGCTCAGTTGACGTTTACTGCAATTCTGGGATGGATATTGCAATGAGAGACACATGGAACGTTAGCTAAGGTTAGCTGGATTAAAATAGTGTTAAGACTGGATTTAGTGGCAGAGACTGAGGGGGGCATTGCTTTCTTGGCTGAAAGACAATTGGATTGGCTGGAGTCCCTATTGTTGCGGGCCTCACTGCCACCAGTTTCTTGTAAGAATTACATGAAGGTTTGAGCGCCGCGATGGGAGATTGTGTTCCTGTTTGTGCATATTAATCTTGCATACTGTGTTGTTCAGTATGCACCACAGGAATGCGGGGGGGGACTCGGGGTTCCAGAACAAAACTGGCTTCCTTTCGTGGTCTCTGTGCCCCCCTTCCCAGTCAGCAAACTGTACTGGGGGTATTCCCACCCCCACCAAGAAGTCTCCACCTGGCACTGGTATGCACTGTATGTGTCTTTGCTTAGATTTTGGCAGGACTTTCATGCTGTATAAAAGAGACAAAGAATTTTACGGCATTCATTTTGTGATGTTTGTCAACTGTTAAGATTAAAAGTCTGAATACTCCTGCGATTAGTAAAAATCTCAGTGATATGAAAATGAGAGCCTAATCTTGGTGGTTCGGCAGAACGGCTTCTGTCCCGTTCCCTGTGAGAGTGCGTATATGACGCTGGCATTGCTGCCCAGCTATCCCACTTCTCCAGGGAGAGTATTTCCGGCGGTTTTTGAAAGCAGTGCTTTTAGAAGCTGTTGGATCATAATTATTTTCACATTCTCTCTTGAGGAGATATCAGCGCATGGCTGTACAGCTGCAGTTAAGGCATCTCTTTTGAGTGAGCGATCTGTTTACCCGCGCGGGGGAATCTGACCGTCTCCTCAGACATACTTACATACTGTGTATCTTTCTATTCATGTTTTATTTGAATTCCAGCTATATTTCAGTGGGAGTGTTTGTGTGTGGGGGAGGGGCAGTGATACAGGGAGGTGTGTTTGGGGAGGACATGGGCTTCCAGGGCTGTTCACCTCCAGCTATCACTCTCATGCAGCTGTGTGCTCCGGGGGTCCCATCCTGCGGGGGGCGTTCACACCCTTGCATTTCCGACGCCTCCTGACGCCAGCGATCGAATAAGCAGGCGGCGCTGCAAGGTGGCGGAGCGGGACGGCCACGTAGATGGGCATCCGGCGGGAGCGCATGGCCTGGCAGGGGCTGACAGTGATCATCCCTTGGGGAATGACACTCGGGAGGTGGGGAGGGAGGGCAGAGAGCAGTCTGCCACAGAGGGGGTGCTGCCTGTTACACGGTAATTGAGCTGGACCTAACGAAGAGTCGAGGTCGGACATGCGTGGCTGTTTGTTAAATAAGCAGTCAGGATACGTGTGAGAATCATAGTCACAGGTTAGCACCATAGTCAGGATTAGAGGAGTACAGCATGCAGGGTAATGTATGCAGACTGAGGAGCAGTGGTCTGAAAACTGCAGATTTGTGTAAGAACCCCAGGGTACGCTGAACACGGAGATTTCTGCTTCTTTCCTAAGGCAGCAACAAAGAAAGAATGCCGGGTGTAATTATTCCCTTGGCGATTGACGGGATTTTTCATCTTACGATTGCTTCTCTCTGAGATTATAAACATACATCTAAGGATGGGACAACAGCCTTGTTGCATGTGTTTATTTATTTTTAGCCAGGGGGAAGGGGAGTGTTGGTGAAGGATGACGGCCCCCACGGCCTGCACACTCACACACACACACGACGGGCAGCATAATAGCTCACTTTGATGGATCTAGGGGGCTGTCCTCCATAACCTGGGCGTGCGCTCGGCCTCTGTGACCACGCTGTTCTTTGACTGCTGCCCGCTGCCCTGCTTCACCTTCTTTGGATGCTCCCTTGTTTTCTGATAGGTGTCGTTGCAGGGATGGGGTCGGACAGTTGACTTTAGTGAACTGCATCTGCCGCTCCCCTCCCCTCCCCCGTCCCGATGCCAGTGCAGTCATACCACCTGCGGTTCAGACTCGGCGATCCGTCTGAAGCTGAGCGGGTTTGGGCCCGGCCAGTACCTGGATGGGAAAGCTGGGTCGCTACTGGAAGAGGTTCTGGTGTGGTTAGCAGGTTAGTCCATCCTGCGGTCTGGGAGGATCCCAGTGCCCCAGTGCAGTGAGGGGGACACTGTGCTGTACGAATGGTGCCGTCCTTCAGATGAATGTCCTGACTCTCTGAGGTCATAAAAGATCCCAGGGCATCTGTCCAGAGAGTAGGGGTGGAACCCCAATGCCATGGTTAAATTTGGCCACTCTGCCCCCTATTAAATCCGGCCTCCTAATCATCCCCTATATCTAATTGGTGAATTCTCTGCTCCCCCTTCACCGCCTTAACCACTGTGTGGTGAGCATACTGGTGTAGAATGGCATCCAGGTAGGTGCTACATCGTAGTGGTGGTTGAAGTAGAACCACATTGATTCTGCAGAGTGCTTTGGGTATCTTGAAAATGTAACATTCATTCTTGTATTCATACCTTTTTAGCCTATGTCTCCTGTTTTGTGCATGGATTAAGTGATTATCTAGTGACACCATCTTTGATGTGGGTGAGGCACATACTTGGGGTTAAGTTTACTTTGGAAATATCACTCTCTGCAGAATTTCAGATGAAGGGAATCAATGAGGGTTTGTGTGCATGGACCTTATTTTTAAAGGTGATTAAATAGCCAGAGTTTTTGTTGCTTAGATTATATAGTTATATTGTATAGTCATGGTCATACCAGAATGGTTTTTATTTAACCCAGGAGTTCTGCTGCAGGGCTCCCAGGACTGAGACCAGAACCCACAACCTATCGGACATAAGTCTGCTTCCTCCATCATTGTGAGCCTTTGCTCCGCAATCCAGCATAGCATTTGCATACATGAAGGTGGTGGAAAGACTTGGCTATGGAGAACCAGTAGGAGGTGCATTGTTGAGCCATTCTTAGCTTCTAGCCTGCAATCACCACCAAGTGTGCAAGACCGGGGGAGGGACGTCACGCTTAGGAGCAGAACTGGGAAAAGTTGCTGGGCGGATGCAGAGGCTCCGAGGCAAGGGCCAGGAAGAAAATAAGGATGTCGGAGGTGAGAATTACGAGTGATGCAGTCTGTGTCTGTTATCATGCTGGATTGACAGGCCGAAGCAGGGGGACGGGCGGCATGGAAACTCACCGCGCTTCCGGGCCTCCTCGCATGTCTGCCCTCGCATGTCTCCTCCTCCTCAAGTGGTTCTTTCTTCTCATATACCCACCACCTTTTGATCAGATAACCATCCCTCTCTCCACCCACCCAGCCTCCTCCCATTTATCTTCTATAGATTTCCGCAGGTAATATGACAGCTGCTGGCCCCCCCAGCAAGAAGTGCGATGCAGCCTCTGTCATACGCAGGGTAGCGGTAGCAGGGTCCCCTCCCTTAACCAGCTGCTTTTTTTTGGTAACGGGGATTGGTAGGATTACCAGGAACCCAGGGGTGGAGTTTCCCTGCGCTCCAGGATGCGATGCGGATCAAGGCCTTTTCTTCTGGCCCCAGTCTCACGATGAACCCCCCCGATCTCCAGCGCCAGCTTCTCACTGAGCCTTGAATGCATCTGATCCAGGACCCACTAAAGCAGTTCGCTAGTGGAAAAGTGTGTAATCTGAAACTTTCTTACTTTCAAGGACATTTTTCAGGTCCCAATTTGGATAACCTCAATTCTATAAAACTATGTGAATGCAATCAAATGTTGAACTAGTGTCCCCACAATTGAAAAATAACCTGTACTCTTAGCATGTTGGGGATTACTCAGTGTGACTGCAATCGAAAAAACTAAAAATGCCAAAAGTCTTGTATTTTGTTTGGTTACTTTTGGTTACGGTTAGGGCTGGGTAGGGCCTAAGGTTGTCATTGTAGGGATTAGGGTTTTTCCCAAATAAATAAAGGGACAGTCCCCACGAAGATATGGATACAAACTTCTGTGCATTCTTGCAGGTTCCTAAAACTCCAATGTCACTAGGTGCTTCCTCAACCTAAACCACCCACTGCTTTATAGCCTGTGCTGTGGTCGATTATAGCCCCCCCACCCCAAATTACTGGTCTATTCATCAGTTATATCCAGCCTGCGGATTGTTAACGAATGCCAACATATTGCATTTATGAGCTCATTAGGCTGACAGTATTGTGCTTAGCAGTGGGCCATTATGTGGAGAATTTGGTAAACACATTGTTTGTGCAAGTAATCAGTGTCACTGGCGAGAGAGTAACAATGAGACAGATTTTCTGGATAAATGAACAACCATAAAAATGTGGTCAGAGTGGAAAACAAGGCAAGGTGGTGGAGTTCAAGTTCTGGCGAAGTGACGGGAGAGACGACGTGTGGTGAACACTGTGGGTCCAAAGCACCGGCGAGCACTGTGGTGTGGGGAGCGAGCTGGGGGAGCGAGCTGGGGGGGTTCACACGGCACGCCCATACTGTTCACATAAACCCACCTTCCGCAGGTCCGATAGCTGAGGCTGAGGTTTCCATGGAAACCATGGCCAAGCCATTTTCTCTATGGGAACGGGTATGATCCCGTTATATATTTCTGAAAGTATCATTAATGTCCCTCTGTAGTCTTCCCTGTCATACTGGCAATGCTCACTACTGTGGTATTTGCGAAACGAATCAAATATTCATGAATGTGTAAAATGAAACGTGTTTGTTTTCCACTCGGACATTAAGTAACGCACATCCACATCAGCTGGTACTGGGTCATGAAAGGCGCCATGAATAGCAGCTCCAGCATTTGTACGTCTAGAACAAAAACCACAAAGACAGCTTTGGCCATGAAGTGCTTGTAGGACATACCAGTGGAACGGAAGGGCATTACAGGGCTCACGTGAAGACCGGGGCCCAGGAGGTCGCAGAGTGCGTGGAATCCGACTATTAGTGCGAAGGTCAGTGAGGTGCTCAAGAATCTGGTGCAGATTAAAGCCCTGGATGGGATCCTGCAAATCCTAAAAACTGAACAATAACAATTCATATTAAGCACAGTTAACAATAATTCACCCCTGAGTGGTATGAGCAGTTGATGAATAATAATTATAATAATATCCCTCCGATGGGCTGACATGCCGTGCTAGGTGTCTCCTCCCTTGTGCTCAGTGCATCCTGGGAAGGGCTCCAGGCTATCTGTGACCGTCTGCCTGATTCGGATAGATAACAAATACAAAGATGAGAGTAAGATCACTGTTAGCGGAATGGTAACACAATTTGTTTATGGGAAACATTGAGGCGGTTCAAGAAGCGCTCAGCTGTCCTTCCAGTAAATGAGCCACATAGAGCACTGTATGTTGCTTGATGGATAGTGGTGGTTCACTGGAATCACTGGCATGTCACACCTATAGAGTAGGGGGATTGAATCCTGGCTTCTGTCTATGTGTGAAGTTTTATGTTTCCCCGGTGCCACTGTTGTTCTATTCCGTCTCTCTCGCATTCCGTGGTGCATATGTGCCTGTGGTATACCCTGCTAATTGGCCTGTGTTTCCTGAGTCAGGCCCTGAGTCACTGCTCCCCTAAAGTGATTACTCAAAAGGAATCATTTATTCAGAGAAAACATGGTGGATGCATCAGGGATAACAGCCCCATTTGTGGTATACAGTCCCAAAACAAAGCCGTGTAAGAAGCAGATCGTTTGGCTGCCATGCTGGGCGTTGATCTCTTTCAGGTGGGGCTCGGGTGGTGGTCTGGCTCGACCAGAAGCCCTGTCATGATGTGTTAATGCGAGGGCGTCCGTGTTATTTATAACTGTTTCAGGCCTTTTATCATTCTTTTCTCTAACTATTTACCAACTGGAAGAGCAGGCTGAGACTGAACTCCTCGATACGGGAGCCCTGTATGACACACCCTTCATTATCGTGTAGTTTTCATTATTTTATAGCCTGATGGTCGGTGCTGATGCGAAGCCCTTATTTGGAAAAATAGGATCTCTCATGGAAAAATAGACTCAGTAGCAGTTAGATACTTGATGTGGGAAAAAATGAAATGCTACTGGAGCCCATTTGTGTTATAGCAGCTGCTGACTGGGGGGATATCAGCTTTAGGTTAATGACATAAAGAGATGTGCATCAGATATGAGTGATGTAGCCTTGTCTTCTCCTGCTCCAAGGTTTACGGCCGTCCTTTGTGAATGGAACGAGCCAAGGGATCGACGTGAAAGAGAAAACGAGATGCTGTCGGACTAATAAAATTAAAGTTTGCGGGTTTTGTATCATGATGCAAAGGTCAGAAATATCAAGCGAGATTTCGCTGTGGCTTGTTAGGCTGTGCTGTACCCACCGAATGTCTGAATGATGCGGGGGCTCTTCAATCGGGACTGGCAAGTTTTGCCAATCAAATTAAATCAATAAAGCGTGTTTATGGGTTTTGCAGTTATTGTGGGGATGAATTTTGAGTCTCCAGAAATATTTGGGACAGTGAGCTGCATGAAAATAATGGCACAATATGAAGTTCCTTGCAAAAATTGAAATTTATGTGTGGACGTTACGTGGGGGTTCTTTTTGTTTGCCAGTTACTGGGGTGGGCTGGGGAACAACCAACTGCAGATGTGAGTCGGCGGGAAGCCGTCCCAAGGACAGACACGCAGACGTGTCTGTGCGTATTGAAACTGCCTGAAGCATCCAGATTTCAGTTGCAGCTCCTGAGAAGAGTTTCAGCTTTTTAATGTTCCAAAGTGCAGAACAGAGGAAGCCGGTTTGTGCATGATGAAAGTGAATGACCTCACACCCCTGCCCTTTAAAAGGACATGTGCAGTACATTAAAACAGCTATGGAGAGTAAATGGCCAGTGTCCTTGCTACTCTCAGTGAGTCACCAGGTGGGGATCAGAATGTTACTTACACTCTAGGCTAGGTTATGTAAAACAGTTACCCAGAGAGTCGCAAATTGAATTTGTGTGACACAAGGCCAAAGTCAAATTAATATTTGAGCAGGGAAAGTGCAGATGACGCGTGGGATGCTTGACGGGCTCGTTTCGCTTGGCTCTGCTGCGGAACTGCCTTCGTCGGGAAGCCATGCTGTGACCAAGCCGTGTGACTGACAGCATTTCAGCCTCCAGTGAATGCACTGCATTTCCTCACCATTTGCCGCAAGGAGAAATGGATGGATAGGTCCCGTTGCCCTGCGATGTTGCCCACGAGGGCCGTCTCCCTCACCCTGTGGCACTTAGGCCTGTGCCATTTGCTTCCTTTAACTACGGAGCAGTCGGCGTGATGGTGACGGATGACTGGCTGGGTTGTGTGCTCCTTCTGAAGCAGAGTGCATTTTCAAAGTGCCGTCTATGGACAGCATCCAGGCAAAGAAAATTTCACATCCACTCACAAGGGTCCTCTGGACTCGATATGAGTGTAACCGGCCGAATGGGAAACCCGCCTTCGAATCCAATAAGGATCGTCTAGTATTGGTTGCAGTCTGTTAGCTGCGTTGCTGTAGCGGTGCATTTTATAAACAGAATGCCGTGGATTGGAACAGGTGGGTTTACTCATCTTGTGTTACTCCCCAAATGACTGCGCTTTCAAATGGTTTTGATTCCCAGTGCAGCAGCCTATGCCGTCATGCTTGGTTTCCAAAGGATGGTAATGGAAGCACTGGGGAGCAAACAGTTTACATGTCGTGGTGTTTAAATCAGGATGTGCTGTAGTTCCAGAGCCCGCGTTTGCAGTGCCCGTCTCCCTGCCCTCAGGGTCGCGTCGCTAATAAATGCATTTTTTTGGCTGAGTGACTGGAGTCATTTTTAGGCTGTAAGTGCTCTCTCCTTGGTTTTCTGTCATCCGTACACATTTTAAAGATAAAGTTTAATGCCATCGGGATGCCGAATCGATTTATTTTTCCTACCTTAAGTCATCTTTAGCTTTACAAATCGGTACATGAAACCGAAGGGACTAAGTTACGCTGTTGTTCAGTTTTGGGGAGAATATGTCGTACAGAGGTCGGTGTGTTTGCTGTCTGGTGTGTAGATTAGGTCTATGTGTGTGTAGCTGGGGGGGGCAGTTGCAGGGCCTGCTCTCTGAACAGAACACTCACTGTACACAGGAGGCTGTGCATTAGGGGGAAATAGTGCATCTGGCACAGGACTGTTTTGGGGGTAAATCACATAGGAATCCCCCCCCCCCCACACACACGCACTTTGGTCACAATCTGTTATTATCTATAAGGTGATAACAGGAACGTTGGAGCTATCTCTAGATGAAAGGAATATGCAAACCTGAAGCCCTATATTTTACTAGCATATTATTATTCGTACGTATGAACATTCTAAGATGAACAAAATGTGTTGAACTGCAGACACTGATGACAAAATAATTACTCTTAAGACTCACTGTAGAAGGGTTTGTTTCATACCTTCTAAGATGTTTCATTATCCAAGTCATTATATAATTTTCTTTTCATTTTCATTTGTTTCTTGGTAATGGGTATGAATGCGACTTCCGGCTGAAGGTCGTTTGTCGATTCATTTATAATATGCTAGGCCAGCAATGCCAGAAAGATGGTTATTGATTTTTCCTGGATTTTTGTCCTGATTCTTGTTGTTTCATTTACGTGTGATGTAAGTGTCAGCTGAGGCAGCGCCCTGAAAGCCGGGGACATGTGCTTATCCTCTTGTGAGGCTACCAGGTCACTTTATCACTATCGATACAGCAAAGCTGGCCACAATGAATCAAATACTTCAGTCGGTTTACCTGCTGTTAAGATCTGTACAGATTAGCAAATGATTGTACAGCGCTTCACTGTAATTTTCCAACAAGAATGACGAAAACTGAAAATCGTTGTGCTGATGCTGGGAGAAGTGAGAATTATTCCAAGACTGCTGCAGAAAATCAAGATTTTTCCATAAACACATGAATTACAAATGTAGTGTAAATCATTATCACAGTCCTGTTGTCAGCCCATACAGCTACACTGGTGAGTTAATAAATTAACAGCTTTCAGTAGATGCACAGTATCTGTAATATTAGAACAGTTTTGTACATTTATATTACATGTATATAGTGGTTGGCACATATAAGTGGTGCATTACTCTCAGTCATATAAAGTTTAGCTTTGCCATACAACATAAAGTCATGATTGCTTTGCAGATCTGCTCTGCCTTGCTGGGTAGGTGGGTTTATGGATGTGCTGGAGGCGCAAACCACCGCGTGTGGGAAAGTTTGGGGTCCTGGGTCATACAAAGGTTAATTCAGCCAGCAGAGCTTCCTTCAGTGTCCCGCTGATCCCTGGCTGCTGAGTCTGCATTTCAGTATCTGCCTTTTCTCCTGTCTGTGAGGCAGGATGCTGTTCCATTTCCTGAATGTTTCGGAGTTGGATTTAAAATAGAGCGGCTAATATATCGTTTTTAATGGATTTACATTTAGCAGACAGTTTTATTGACGGTGATGTACGATTTAGAAAGGGGAGGGGGGTGGATCAGCGAGTCCCTGGGGCAATTGTGGGGTTAAAGGCGCAAGGGCTCAGTGGTGAAATCACTCTGCTGACCACAGGATTTGAACCAGCGACCTTCCAATCATGAACACAGTGTCCTGACCCTCTGAGCCACACATCACCCCCGGGATGAATCTGTTCCCTGTGTACTGCATACACCCTGTCCTGGAAGGTACAATAAATTGGCTGCCTGTGATTCTGGCAGCCTGACCACGTAAGTGTGCCCAACCTCGGTCTGCGATGTCTTAAATACCTGCTGAGCTTTAGTTTTTAATGACATCCCAGTAATGCGACGTGGGCAGGCTGCTTACTCCTTCACTTGAGGAGGTCTATTTATATTTTCGTTTCATGGAGGAAGCCTTTATCCAAAGCTGCTCACTACGCTTCATCTACGCAGCGGCACAGCTGAAGTGCTGCTATAATTCGGGTTAAGAAGCCAGCTCAACAAAATCAGCCACGACAACAACAGCAGCAGCAGAAGCTCTAGGGTTTAGTCTTTGAATCGTTTGGTCAGTAGTCTGATGCCTTAAGCCAGTATTTCCCAATCTGGTCCTTGGGGATCCACAGATAGTCCACTTTTTCGCTCTCTATCTCTATCCCTCTTTATCCAGTGTGGGGCAAACTTCCTCTTTCGTCCGGCACAAAAAGGTTGCCTGCCCTCCATAGGAAGGTTGACTTGCACTCGCTGGGCAGCAGCTCAGAAACACCAGCTTAGACCCTGTTCTGGGTGCCTTAAGGTCGTCTGGTCTGCCTGACATGAGTGTCATAGGGATTTGCATTATAGAAATGTCTGCTTGTTTAGGGGTAGAAACATCGAAGAGCTAAATAAATAAGAAAACGGGCACTCTAGGGTTTGTCCGTAAACCGTAAAAGCCTCTTCGCATCAAGGTGTCAAGCTGCGTGGGTTATAAGAATCCATCCTCAGCTGACACTCGAGAAGCCGGCAACAGGAATATTTTTTATTAATTCTACCTTCTGAAATCAATTTCAAATTCCTCCTAGTGAAGGTGTGTGCTTGAAACGCACGTGACTGCGCACACAGGCATGATTCCTGAACCTGGCTGACAACCCTTTAGGACTGTTTACAATTATAATTAATTGCTGTACCTGTAATTCTGTTTCTGAAATGCGTAATTCCTCGCCGAGGGCCAATACCAGCCAATGGCAGTTTTCTCCTTTGAACATGTGGCGGTTCTGCTGCTGTATGGCCTACAGGGGGTAGGACAAATAAATACAGATGGATTTAATTTTTCCCTGTGGCTGTACATCAAAAGGGGATCATGAGAGGGACGGGTGAGGTGCAGTTTTGGTTGAAAAATAAATTGCATCATGGGAGGTACTGCAACCCAGCGGGGGAAACTGTCACCTCACACCTCCAGGGTCGGACTCTCCCTGTGTCCTGATGGCTCCCCTGATTTGAAGAGGTGCGGTTTAGCTAATTAGTGTTTTTAAGTCGCCCACAGTGTGAGAGTGTTTGTCTTGTGATAGAATGGCTTGGAAGCTCAGCCTTGTGTCTTGTGCTGCCTGCCATTCGTCATTCCATCCCTTAAACGGGAAAGCAGGAAATAAAAGTATACACAAGGGATCAATCTCAAGCAAAGAAACCACACGGCTACATTAACCAAAGATTAATAGACCAGCTACTAGTCTGGAGGTCAGAAGTAGCCCCGCAGTCACATGCATGCTGCATTCCCCCTCCTCACCACCACCACTAGCACAGCTAGCCAGGGTAAGTGGCTGGAAGTTAGATGGGTTGATGGATGGATGGATGGATGGATGGATGGATGGATGGATGGATGGATGGATGGGTGTATTAATTGCACCATTGCGAATGGGGTACAAACAGCCTTTGTGTTGGGTCTGAGTTGAGTACTATAAGAGGTTCCAGGTAACTGTGTGGAGAAACCCAGCTGCTGGCTGAAGGTGATGAGAGCTGTCAGGGAAATCAGGACAGTAGATATGGGGATGGAGGAAGATCCCCGTGGGCCACGATGTTAACTATTTGAGATGATCTCGCTCTTGCGTGGATTAACTCTGCTGCTCTGAGGTGATCTTACTCTGGCGTGGATGGGTGCTGCCGCTCTGAGGTGATCTCTCTCTCACGTGGATGGGCGTTGCCGCTCTGAGGTGATCTCTCTCTCCTGTGGATGGG
>JAABNY020000019.1:17843864-17858969 GCA_015164015.2 Brevimyrus niger
TGGATGGGCGTTGCCGCTCTGAGGTGATCTCTCTCTCGCGTGGATGGGCGTTGCCGCTCTGAGGTGATCTCTCTCTCACGTGGATGGGCGTTGCCGCTCTGAGGTGATCTTTCTCTCACGTGGATGGGCGTTGCCGCTCTGAGGTGATCTCTCTCTCACGTGGATGGGCGTTGCCGCTCTGAGGTGATCTCATTCTCCTGTAGATGGGCGTTGCCGCTCTGAGGTGATCTCATTCTCCTGTGGATGGGCTCTGCCGCTTCAGGGCCTTGATGCTGCTCCCTGGGCTGTCATACGTTTGGGGAGCCCATCAGAGCATGGTCAGCCTGACGGAACACACCAGAGGTGATTCCTCCCAGCCCGGGGCTCGGTTATTTCAGAATGATGGACGGTCCCGTCGGCGTGTCGGCACTGGGGTTCTGGGAGTCGGCGCCAGCTAGCCCAGACCCCCCAGCGGGCCCCATCTGTCGGATCGGTCTGCAGGACACACCCGCCGGCGTGATCCAAAGAACCGGAGGCTGACAGCAGCCGAGGAGGAGAGGGGTTTAGGGTGGCCGGCAGACACTTGGCTGCAGAGCAAATGTATCCATAAGGAGGCAGAGTAGCTTTGAGGCAGGATTCCATCCAGCCACCGTATCTCCATTTTAAGATGGCTGCAGAACTTTTCTGGCCCTCGTTGAGTGGATCCACAGATCTGTCATGTTGGGAGTTTGTCAAAGAGACACGTTTCATGATTCAGCTTTCATCCATCCACCTGTCTAACCATCCATCCATCTTCTTCAGGTACGAGTTGCAGGGCAGCAGCCTGAGAAGGGATGCCTTGACCTCCCTCTCCCCAGCCACCTCCTCCAGGGCAATACCAAGGTGTTCCAGAGGATATAATCTCTCCAGCGTGTCCAGGGGGGGCCTCCTTCCAGTTGGACATGCCCGAAACACCTCCCCAGGGAGCCAACCAAGAGGCATCCTAGATATAGCTGTGGTCGAGGGTGCGCTGGTGCCAGGCACAATTATGTTTGAACATGATGTTTGATATGGAGAAACTGTGGTTAGAGCAGAAGCCCAACAACAGTCACACCCCTGCTGCCCCAGGAGGGCAGACCCATGTCACTCCTTCAGGCTATGCTCGGCCGGGCCCCATGGAGGGGGTTATCCTCACCAGAGTCCCATGGGTCGAGTTTTGGCCACCAGGAGCTCGCAAACGAGGCTTGGGGGGGTTCTAGTCTGCCCATTCCGGGTGAGGTCACATGACCTATCGTTAGTCATCGTGGGGATGTTCTGCATCTCACTTAGTCCAACTGCTCAACTAAGACCAACTTGCCTTGGGAGATCCTACCAGGGGCATTTGCCTCTGAGAACACAGCCGCTGGGATCAGCGAGGCACATAAACCCCTCCACCATGATAAGGTGGTGATTCATGGAAGGGCAGCTTGATATATCTTGCCTTAATTCAGAGTGATTTGCACAGTTTAGAATTCATTGATTCATGTGGCAGGG
Source organism: Brevimyrus niger (assembly GCA_015164015.2). Taxonomy (NCBI): domain Eukaryota; kingdom Metazoa; phylum Chordata; class Actinopteri; order Osteoglossiformes; family Mormyridae; genus Brevimyrus; species Brevimyrus niger. The sequence continues at coordinate 17,845,356 of JAABNY020000019.1, forward strand.
CGTTTTCCAGAAATGATTCATGTTGTCCTTAAGGGTTCCACGGCAGGACCTCTTCTAGGACTGGAAGTAGAACCATAATCCAGCAGCTTATCTGCTAAGCTGCCCAGAACCTATTTCTTACCCTCACATGTCTTGTATGGCTCCTCAGAATGCAGCCTATCACTGTTAACCCGCTTCTGACTTCCATGATGGCAGATTTAGTCTTTGTTTAATGTGGCCGTATGGTTCCTTTGCTTATGATTGATCCCTTGTCTATACTTTTATTTCCTGCTCTCCCGTTTGAGGGATGGAATGATGTATCTTCTGGCATCTTGTAGAGATCTTGGCCCTGGTGAATATTAAAAAGCCAAGGTTCACTCCTCGGTCCCCTCCCTCCTGTGAATGGCATAATATTCTCTGATGAGGAAACTGATTAACCTTCAGTTTAGATCTTGATCTCTGCTCCGAGCGCGAGGGGGGGGGCACAGTGAGAGATGAGCATAAACGCCCCCCCTCCTCCCACAGCTTGACAGCTCCACACTCTTCCTCTGAGGCCGCGTTTCATCGCTGCCGGTGACGGGCCAGGGAGAGCCCACTCACTGCTGCCTTCCACCGCGGGAGCCTTGGAGGTGACCAGCCCATTTTTCTGTCCTTTGTTCCTCACAGAATGTTAATGAGATTGTCAGGGATATTAGGTCAGACAATGCTGAGTGTTTTTCTTTGCTTTTAATTAAGAGAGAATGAATAGATGGTAAGAGGTGTCTGTCAAGAAACATGCCTTAAATAATCGCACAGCTTTGTTTACCATCTTTCCTGTTACTGCGTTATATTAATGAGCGCAGATATCGGTTCCCATTCACTGTACGGGGACAGAGATCTACTGCCTACATTCCCTCTGTGATCGTGCACCTACATCAATGGATTCCTGCTAAATGAAAGCATCGCCTAGTCCCTCATTTGATTTTATTAATATTCAAATATTTTGCAAAGGTAAGATAGTTTCCTCTGAGTGAGAATCCTATGTGAACATCGTCTTGCTCTTTTTCCTTCGTTCTGGAGAAGAACAACGACTCCTGCAGATGGTCTTATACCCCGAACTGCTTTTATTATTACTATTTTATCATCTTTTAACGGTACACAAAAAGCCATAGGACAAATGAGCCAGGGGATAGAGCCAAATTGGTTTTACCTTTTAGGGACATAAAGGCCTCTACAATGTACCTCTAGAATTTTATTCGTCAGCTTCATCATTCTCAGTCCGGGCTCTGCGCTAATGAAGCATGGGGTGAAGGCAAATAAACAGCCATGTGGGGGAGGGGGGAGGCAAGAGGGAAAAAGCAAACAGATTGATTAATCCATAAGGTTTGTGGGAGAGAAACGGCCGCTCTGGCTCAATCGTTGAGAGCCCTGCGGCAGATTACAGCCATTATGGGGGAGGGAGAGAACGACTGAGAGACGGGCAAAACTGCCGGGGAAAAAAACGCCGCTTCGCTCCACCTTGGCCGCCCTTGAAGCACGGACACTTACCTTTGTGACAAAGGGTTCGTATGACAACAGAAGTTCACAGGTCCTTGTTCTAGAGTGTGGTGGGAATGCAGGTCATCCTTAGCTTTCTGAGAGCCAGTCAGTCCACCTATCCAGGCCTCACGGTGTCGCTCACAGTTTTTCCTTTTTAAATCCGTGTTCTGTGTGGGACGCTGCCCGTAATGACGAGCATAGTGTTCATAAGGATCACTTAGGAGTTCATCACGTCTCATTGGAAGCCCATTGAAGGCGTGTGCCCTGCGGTGATTTAATACAAACAAAGCTGATTCATTTGCTACTGCGGCTAAGTGGATTATATCACTGATTTTCAGATAAGTGTGTGTCAAGTTGGAAGGGTGACTCAACAAAAATAATATTATAGCTGCACAGGATTCATTTCACCTTGCTATGGTAAACACACTTGTGCTGACTGACCAGTATATTTATGAGAGTAAGTACCCCCTCTACCTTGTAGATGACCTGTCAGTTCAGGACCAGGCACTGATGTCTTGGTGAAAAAAATAGCTTAATTATCTGGGACATAATGTGGAAAAGTAAACTGGGGAGAGAAAGATCTATTTCAGCTTGATTTTATGTTACAGCCCCATTAAAACCCACCCCTTCCCCTTAAGAGCTCCAGTGAAATGTTTTCAATCAAAACCTACCTCTACACCCCACTGTGCTCGCCCGAGTTGTGATGTGCTTGTGCATAAAATTTAAGGAAGTTAGGTTCAGATTACTGCATTAAAATATTTTGTATTTCCTGAATTCTGCACTTGAAACCCACTCATACTACTGAGAGCAGTTATAAAAATAGCACTCAAAAACATTTTTGCTGTGGTAGCTAAACATTTTGCATGTGTAACTGCACAGTATTTCTTTGCTTATTTTTTTGATTAGTTGATCAAATCAGGAATCGCTAAACTGTGGATGGATTCAGTACGCAAATGTTCTGAATGAATGCAGCAATTGTGGAACAGAGACTTTTTATTTTTTTATTTGTTCTTAATAAAGAAAACAATAAACAATTTGTTTTTACTTCCGCTGTACCGAAAACGTATCAAACTGTGACTTCAGAACCGAGGTATGTACTGAACCGTGATTTTTGTGTACCGTTACACCCCAAGTTCATACTGTTGGGTTGTGGATGTGGATGGTCGCGGTCAGGGCATGCATACATGCATACAACAATGATATTCAACCAGATCAAGGGAGGGTAGATGTACTGCAACAAAAATACAAGAAGTGTAGTGAAAAGGGTAAACTTTCATGAACAGTTTTTAATTTATTAGTCTAGGCGTGGGTGGTATTACAATGATATTGCAGTATCGCGGTATTTTATTTTGAAATTCTTGCGACAAAATTAGCCAGGACACAATTACAACAATTCTTACGACAAAATGTCGGATCAGTGTTGCTTTTTAAGATACCATATAATGTCTGAATGATATGAAAAATTAGATATGTGGGTACCTCCAACCCTCCTTGTACAGCTGCTCACCCTAACTACTACATTGAGGACAGCTATTCTTCCTCTGCTCTTTCATCGCTGATCTGTGAACTTCAGTGCTGCCACCTACTGGAAATACCTAGTCAATTATCTCGAACATGTGCAGCCAATGCGCATCATTTCTGCTAGACATCAAAATCCGTGCTACACGTGCACCGACCATAGCCATGTGCAGCCAACACCCGATGACGAAATTTACCTCATCCCTCCCGTGCATAACCAAAAGTGCACACAGAAACGTGAAGTGTGAATTGGTACAGTATAGGGCGTGACTAATTCTTACCAGGTCGTTGCGAGTGATTCTACTAAGTGAGATGGCCGTCAGGAGCCAGTTGTATTAATGGCGGGGAATGCAATGCATCGTGTTTCTCCTGTGGTTCTGTGGCTCCACATGAAAAATAAATTATATAACAAATAATACATTAATTATTAATATTCATATTTCATTTTAATTTTAATTAGGGGTGGCAAAAGGGGTGACCATGGCTTTAGAGTCACTCCTGATTCAAACGTTTCTGCCATGCCAGACAGTAACCTTGGCATGGACTGGCACAGCTGGAAGCTGGAGCTTGTGCTTCGCTGCAGTACCCAACAGAAACACGCTGGGAGGGGCACAAACGGCCAGGAAGGCAGGAAAAGCGACGCTAAATTTACGTATCAGAAGGCAAGGCAGAGTGAATGACAGCTCAGCACGTAACTCTGTCTCTCCTGCCCAGTAATTGTCATCCGTCACACAGACAGGTCCAGCCACCTATTTAAAGTGCCCCCCCATCCATAAACGCAGTAGCTGGGCATGTACCCGCCTGTAAATTGAGCCGAACACACGCTTTAAGCTGCCGGTCTGTTTGTAGAAAACTACAGGCAATGAGGCAAGATTTCTTGAGGCCGACTGCAGCATTCACACATCCCTGCTTCCTCCCTGCCACACGCCTTTTGTTTGTGCGGCCGAGGAAGTTGTACAAATTATGACGGCATGTGCATGCGCATCCGCTGGGCCGCCGTGCATCATTGATGCTCCCCCTTAAGCCGGCAGTCATCAGCGTACTTGAACAATGCGCTGATAGACAGCAGCCTGACTCACCGCACGTTTTAATAGCCGGCGGCTTGTTTGTGTGGATTTCCGAACGTTAGAACAAAATGTCTAATGGAGGCTTTATTTATCCCGTCATAAATCTGACAGGGCACTCCAAAGCACCGTTTTGGTCCTCTCTCCGGTCTGACAGCAACAACTCACATTTTATCTTTCGTATTTAGATTTGTCTTTACGGACATGTTTCGCAGCTTGTTGACACATGAATGCGGCTGCTTGGTTTTCATTTTATATAATGTGCAGTAGGTGTTGCTTAATAGTGGATGCAGGCACCCGGAGCTCAACTAAGCCAATACTTGTTGTAACTAATATGACAGGCATTGTACTCTTTTCAAACCTCTTTCTCAGACGTCAGAAGATTTTAAGCAGTGCTAGAATTCGGCTGAATACATGAAAACAGAAACGGGAAGTGCAGAATGAATTAATGCAGAGATTTATTGCTGGCGAAACCAGAAAGAATTTCTAGATTTCCCCAGGTGAACATCTTTACTGTACTGAGCTTGGGCGAAATGGAGGTCCCGTTTCAGCCCAGGGTCTACGCGGCGCTCAGCTGCGACGGAAGCACCAGGCGGATGGCTGCCTCCTGTGGGCGCACGCAGCCCGCCTGCGGCTCACGGGACGCCCGCTCTTCCACACTCCATCTTCGCGGCTTCCTCACATCCTTCCCCCCACTGCGCTGCATCCTACTTTTTTTGTGCATAAACAGACTCTGTCGCACTTGGCCGTCGCACTTGGAATCGAACCAATGCTGCTGGAGGCAGAACCTCGCTATTCTCTCATTTTTCATTTTCTATCTTATCAATGAGATGGGAACAATGGGAGAACAGGTTGTGCCAGAAAGGAGAGCGATTGAAGTTATTCCTCTACCTCAAAGACGTCTTCTTGTGTCTATTGTTCATTGTGACCTTGTTGTAGTATTATTATGGATTAGTGCTAGGTCTTTCTTTTGTGAGAACTTTCCCTTCTGTCTTCCTCTGCCAATACAGCTATCCTCCACTTTATGAAAGTACAGCGTTCCTGTGAAATGTTTCTTAAGGTAAAATGGAGTAAAGCGAAAAAAGAATTACCATTAATTTATATGGGAAAACATTTTGAACATTCCCAGATTGAAAAAAACAGCTTACCAAACCATACAAAATAACATATGAAACCTAAAATAACACTAACATAAAGTAAAAACAGGAATGATATGATAAATACATGGCTTATATAAAGTAGAAATAGTGTATCAGTTACTTTCATTTACCAGAATCAATACAGTCGCTAAATGGCAGGGATATGTTCTGAGAAATGCATGGTTAGGTGATTTCGCCATTGTGTGACATCATAGACTGTACTTACACAAACCTAGGTGGTATAGCGTACTATATACACCTATATAGGCTATATATTAAAGTGCAGTATAGTCATTATGAAGTATTATGTGCCGTACATATGATTGTATGTACTATACTTTTATACTACTGGCAGTGCAGTATTTTTATTTACACTATAGTATCACCACAAACACAGCAGTAATACATCGTGCTTTGAATTTACGATGGCTATTACTGTTTATTTTTAAATTTTAATTCAAATTTTATTGCTGTCTCCTTTTTTATTGCACAGCCTAGGAGCGGCGTAGGTAATACACTTCACTGCATAACGCCTATGTGACGAACAGTGAAGGAATCTGCGTAAGAAGGAATGGCTACGGCGTTGCAAGGCAATAGGACGATAGTTTCTCAACTAAATTCTAATCTTTTGTCACTACCGTCGTATATGGAGTTCCTCATTGAACGAAACATCATTATACTGTACGTCGCATAATTTTATATTTATAATTGGATCGCTGATAAATGTGAAATGCTGTTTTTGCTTTTCTCCTTTTTTCATAGAAGCAAAAATTCTCTTTTTTTTGGTTAGCGGAAACCGGTGCTAATGTCGATTTGTCATAAAGCGGAGGGGATACATGCATATCCCTCAAAAGCTCCGTTATTGAACTATGCTATTAGTGCTGTTGGTCTATAATGGGTGCCGAGTGTTAGGTTTGCGTGTGTGTCTACTTTGCGGGGGGGGGACGGTAGAGAGACGGGAAATGACAGACAGCCTAACAAATCAAGAAGCCTAATAATAACTTACAGAGAGGGGCATCCACAAGACAAGCGAAATTAAATGAGTGTGAAATTCTACAGAAATTCAAGGATGGCACTTGCTGAGCGTAATAATTTGTAAAATCGCTCAGCCTACCTAAAGATTTTGATGCACTCAACACTTCAATAGTTGTAATTAAAATTTAAAGTAGAAAAATACACCAGGAGCACACTGTCTTTCAGGAGGCAGGCTGCTGCGAGTAAACACTCATTTCATGCCTGCTGTTGACGTCTTTCATTCAGGGAAACACAGAATTTAGAAGCAGAAAAGCGGAGATCTGCATGGCTCTGTGTGCCGGTGCGCTGAATGGGGGGGCTTGTGTGCTGGCTTTTCTTCTCAGGTTTTTACGGCATTGATCTAAAAACCAAGCAGGCATAAGCATACCGTGGTGAGATGGCTTGGACGGCTGGGAGATGCTGAGATTTGAATACACAATGTGTTCAATTGAGCTCTTTTGAAAGATAAATGTAGGTATCATTATGTGAAATTACAGGCCTGTTTGGTTGCATATACTAACACAAACTAACAAGCTGGTGTTGGTGAAAACAAGTCTTATTAAGAGATGTGGAGCTTTGGCAGACATGCCAGTGCTGCTAAATAAAGATTTAAAGGGAGCAAACTAGAACAATAAGGTTTTTATCATCATCATAAAGAGTTTCCCTAACCTTACTGTGTGCAGTAGTAAATCTCCCTGCCTGTTGTATTTCAGGCAGTCATAGTATAAAGCCAATTATTGTGGCGTCCCTGTGATCACTGCCCGTTTTGTCCTTTTACTGTTTTTGTTGGTAACCTGTTGAACGCGATGCTGTTTGTTCCCATCGTGACAAATGGTGGCGGAAGGTCAGATGAACCACATGACAGTAAGTAATCGGCACGTCTCCCCATCCTGTGGTGACACGCCACGGGGGTAGGGCAGCTGTGCGTTAACGATCACGGCTCACCCCCCCCCCCGATTCAGTCAAAACACCTTCGGTGGGACAGGCTGCCTCGCAAAATCACCGCTGTGACCCCCCTCCCCCCCCATTACCCAGCAGCCCCTGCACTCTGCTACCTTCCTGTGCTCAGCCATGCTGATTATAGGAACATTAGGGAATTAGGGGTAAATTGTATTACAGGATAAACAGATGGAGAAGCTAGCTGCATCCAAACTGCTGACACGCTTGTATTTTCCTGTAATCGCAGCAAGAGCGCTGCGCTAAATGTCACTGTAAGGTTGGAATTTGCCCCCAAGTCTTGTGACCAAAATGAGGGAAGAGTCCCTGATGAGGTCTGCATGAAGACCATATACAGTAGCATTATGTATCATCATCATCATCATCTGTTGTGTTAGCCGAACACACGGCTTCCCTTTTTCATCAGTAATTGTCAGTCTGAGACAATGATATTAATGACTTTTTCTGTAGCTGAAAAAAAGTCTTTTTTATTTTTGCCCCTGAAATGAACTGCACTCTATCTTTGATTATAAATATAATCCATCTATTAAACACGTGTGTATCTTTCGTTTGCCCTATGCATTTCATGGTGTGGACTAAATTTCATTTTTAAATGAATGAGCAATTAATTTTCGCTTCCAGTTTTCTGAAATACACGGAAATGCAAAAATCATTGGCAGTGGTACTAAAACCTCATTCTTGTCTGATGCATGGAAGAAAACCAAATGAACCATAATGCATGGCTAGTCTGGAAAACGTGCTTCTGATTTAGTTTGTGATACTGTAACTCACGCCTGCTCTGGATGCCAGTCCCATCCCACCAGCTCTGTGATTATTGAAGAATGAGCCAAAACTCACCTGCTCCAATCTCCATTTTCTGTAATGAGCCCCGCTGATGTATTGTGTTTAATGCTATGGGGACAGAGTAATAGGATTAGGGATTGATGAAAGACCACGAGTGCCAGTAAGCTCTGCCTTTCCCGTTTCCTCTTCGGAGCCGGTCACTTCTTCGACTTCACCTTGAATCTCGCTGCTGTCTGCAAGGCTCGGTGTACAGAAGGTGTATCCAATTTCTGGCTAAGCCAGGCGAGAATCGCTGATATTTAGCCGCGAAATTGTTTTATTAACCTTGCCTTGGAGCATGGGGACGTGGTGCGAAATTCCGGTGGTCATGTTGTCAGCGGAGCGCTGTCGTTTCCACGTGAAGTCTCTCCGGAACTTCTCACCTGAGCTTACATTTTCCCGCCGACAAGAATCTCGTTCTGATTCATTTCTTAAGCTCCACAGCGTTGCCGTTCCTCTGAGATCGGGCGGGGCCTCCTCTGCGCGTGGCATAAGGCCTGGCGCCATTCTCTCCGCAGCTGGCCGTCTCCAGATGTGCGTGCGGTGCTGAGGTGGCCACCGACGGAGCTTATTGCCGGTGCGCTGACATTTTAAGGGGCGCGTGGTGAGCCTGGCGAGGCAGCTCATTATGCGGGTCCCTCTCAGCAGTCGAGCCGTTATTAAATATTATTAAAAATGAATAACCTCTTCAGGCCCTGTTTGTTCACCACAGCAAAACCCTCAGCCTTAGATCACCTTCTTTTTCTTTCTTTTTTTCTTTGCTTCTCGCTGCGAGTCCTTGAAGCCTTTTTTCATCATCTTTATATGCACGTTTCTCCTGGATCGTATGAATATGTGCGATTGCATGCGTTTTGCACGCTGTGTGTGTACTCGACAGGGTGTGGCAGGCTCCTAGGCTTGAGGATCCAGACTGACAGACAGATGACAAACCCGTCTCCTTCCCCTCTTTAATCCTCTCTGTCACTCGTGGGGAGTTCTTGATTGACATGTTTTGTCAGAAGTGCACCACTGAGGTGACATTTGCAAGCAACAGCACTGGATTAATCGGCCATTCCTATGATTTACGTACTTCACTGCTGCCCCAGCTGTGTGCTTCTGCAGGCCACTGGCCACACACCTAAAAATGCAGTTATTTAGCTAAACAACAGCTGGATGTAGGGAACAAAACGGCGGAAAAAAATGGTTGGCTCCCCATCCTGGCTTATTCCCTGTCTTACGCTCATATCTTTCCAGGGTACTCTGGATTCCCCCTGACCCTGAATAGGACAAGTCGATACAGTGGATGGATGGATGGATGGATGGATGGATGGAAGGATGGGTGTGAAGATGATGTCTTTCTCAGTGTTTTAGGCATACTGTACAGAAAACAGCATTTGCAAGTACCAGCTGACATACATGACACCATCAGTGAGACACTGACCTTGTGCAGTCGCTCTTTGAAACAGAGCTTCCACAACAGCACAAATGTCCAGGAACAATACAAGGGACGTGCGTGTTGCCATTTACGGTTGAATGAAGAGCTTCAACTTCTTGTCATTAACAAAGGATGAGTGTAGCAAAGACATACCGCTAGAGATTTTGGGCCCCGTGAGAGAGTATATTGACCTCTCAACCTAAACCAATCCGATTATGTCTCAGATTGTTTATGGCCCCTGTCACTCATGCGCCCTTGGAATTGTCCTGACCCCCCTTTATCACACCCCTGAATACATCCAAGGGCGGAGCTCATCCTGACCCACCTTTATGGCACCCTGAATGCTTGTCCAAGGGCGGAGCTCATCCTGACCCCCCTTTATGGCACCCCTGAATGTGTGTCCAAGGGCGGGGCTCATCCTGACCCCCCTTTATGGCACCCCTGAATGCTTGTCCAAGGGCGGAGCTCATCCTAACCCCCCTTTATGGCCACCCTGAATGTGTGTCCAAGGGGGAGGGGCTCGTCCTGACCCCCCTTTATGGCACCCTTGAATGCGTCCATGGGCGGAGCTAGTCCTGACCCCCCATTATGGCACCCCAGAATGCGTCCATGGGCGGAGCTCTCAGCATGGATGGTCTCTCTTCTGAAGACATCTCATTTCCATGACTGGTTGACACATGGCTGACCGTTACACTTCCACATCTGCTTGGACGGCAGAGCCGCTCTTGACATAAGACGGTGGTGACTCTCCATGTCCAGCCATCGCCCAGCCAGCTGTGTGGAATCGCAGTTTGTGTTTACAGTTTATCTTACTTTATCTTGCTTTTGTCCCAGAACAAAGCCATGTGGATGCTGCTATGGAACATTCTGGAAGATCTCAGAGAGACAGACGGGTTGTGAGAGCGATGCTTGGTGAGGGGAGGCTGATGAAATGAGGTTTGTTTAAAACAGTGTTTCGCAATCCAGTCCTCGGGGATGAGCAGACAGTCCATGTTTTTGCTCCCTCCCAGCTCCCTAAAAGGTAAAAACGTGGCTCAACTGTGAGTCCCCAAAGACTGGGTTGGGAAACATTGACCTAGAAGAGGATGTTAGCCAGGCTGGTCGCTAATCATTTTCAATAAAATTTTAAGTGAAAAAAAGAAATCAAGTGTTCATATCGAATTAAACATTCAATTACTTCAATAAGTAAGCAGCTCGAAGATGGATGAATCCCGTTGTTTAGTTATTATTTTTAAAACTGTTTTTTTTGTCCTGTAAGTCTTCTATTTTGTCGGGCCCCGAGAGCCCATCTGTTCCCCCCGGAGAGTGGACTCTGTAATACCCTGTATTCCGCTAGTCAGCTGCCCATGCAATCTCTTCTATTCATTCCTGTCCCCAGCACCTGCTACCTGTCTGGGGGCTGCTTCTTCAGACCTCGGAGTCTGAGTGCGGACTGCAGCTGGCATGATTTACTTCCTGAGATGGTAAAATTTTGGAGTGGGGAGGCTTTGGATGCAACAAAGATCTGTAGCGTATTGCAAGAGCCCCACACCAGGCAGTGGCGACAGACCGGGGGCGGAGCTCCCAGGGGCTGCTGTGCTGATCGCTGCTCCGGCCGCTGAGCTGATTCTGCGTCCCTCCTCACTTCGCGGCCAGCCAGTGGTGCCAGTCTGATGTGAGGCTGCCTGTCCAACGCTGTCGCTCTGTCGCTGTGCCGTCGTCACGCCTCTTTGTTAGTTTTAAGGTGTTCTTTAAAAAAGAGGGCACTTTAATTAAACTCTTGATGCTCTCTATTCATCAAACAGAGGGAGAACAAGATCAGCTAAAAATTAGGTGCTGCAGAGGTTCTGGACCGGAATGGTGTTGCACGTTAATTGAGGATCTTCATTAGAGCCCTGCTGAGGTGGACTGCCATGATACCTTTCAGATGCTTAACCTACATTAATGGCTAAAGCTGTATGTGACTTTGGTAGTAAATGTCACTTAATCTAAAGCAGCGTCTCCGACCTTTTGTACAGTAAGAGCTAGTTTTACGGACAAAATCATCTGGAGAGCTACAGAATTTCACCAGAACGTTTTTTCGACCTCGATATACTGGGGGTGGGGGTTCTCGATGCATAGTGCACCAGGCCTTTTATCGTGCTATGGTTCAATCCCGATGCTTTTCTGCCAATTGTATGCTCAATCAATCAATCAGTTTATTTTTATATCACATTTTCAAAGTCGAGAAAGTTGACAGACCAAAGTGCTGTGCAAAGGGAGGTGGATCAAGCTGAGGAAAGATTGAGACAGAACAGGAACAAATAAATTTCTGTTTAAATGGTCAAAGAGACAAACGTGGGAAGGACAAATGACTCAAAGAATCCAATCGGATAGAACCTTTCGACGCTAGGCTATGGTTTGCATGGGCACTCTTACTGGCCCGCGGCCATGCACCCGCACACACTGCAGGGCTCGATGGACTGTGTGGGGTGACACATTACTCCCATGACCCTCATTAAAATCATCTGTCATTTGTCCCACAGTAGCTCTTTTGTTGGTTTGTACAAGACAGGACAGCATTAGTTCCCATCCCACACCGGCAAATCTTGGCCACCCAACCTCCTCCTGTCAGTCCGTTGTTTTTCGATCCTCATCCCGCTCTCAGTAGCTAACCATCACGGCTGACCATGAGCGGCCCACAAGCCTGGCCGTTTTGGAGATGCTCTGACCCGGCCGTCTGCCCATAAAGATTTAACCTTTGTCAGAGTCACTCAGATCTTCACGCCTGCCCATTTCTGATGTATTTGACACGTCAACTATGAGTACTGAATGCTGGCTTACCATCTAATATATCCCGAACCTTCACATGCACTGTTTTTATTCGCTTCACGTGGGGGTGATCGTAATGTTTTAGCCACTCTGTGTACAAGCTTAATTTATTCCAACAACTCTCTGGTAATATACATTTAATTTTTTTTAAATATATTTTTGGTGGCATTGAACCCTGGTTAGTCAAACACATTTAGCTGCTGCTGCTGTTTATGCCCTTATTTTTTAAATGACGCTACGTGCTTGAAAAGAAACCATGGTGAAGATGACAGTCCAATTTTAGCAGGTTAACTTTAAAAAAATAACAGCCTGGACCTGAGTTACTGTAAAGATGAAAATAAAAAAATGCAAATTCTTAGATACATGCATGGAGAACAGTATGAATAACGATCGGGAAAGTGACCTTCAAAATGCATGAGAGATCACTACTGAGAGTGCACAGCCATTAGGGGGAGCGTGTGCAGGAGTGCAAGAGTGTGAGAGCTGAGGGATGCGGTGCACAGCAGGAGTGAGAGTGAGACTGCCGCTTCATAGGCCAGGGAGTAAATGAGCAGGCAGGTAAGATGGGGATGGAAAGGCAGCAAAAAGAGTCAGTGGACCTAAGTGGGAAAATGTATGAAAGTGTCAGTAAGATGGTGGCATTTTGGCACCTCTGGTAACAGGCTGTGAGATACTTTTAAGAGGTTGAAAGAAATACATGTGGAATACAGGAGACAAAAAGTCTTGCAGACCAAAGACAGCACAAACGTCAGCCCACCCAAGGGAGACTTTCCAGGTTCCTAATTCTTACTAATTCCTGTTCACATAATACCCAAACTATAGCTGATGTATCCCAGCCTTTCCAGTCTGCCTACTTTATTGACATTTTTTTTCCCTTTTGCTTTTCACATTCACTTAAGAGCAGAAATGCACTATTACCTGCCAACCAAAATTTCCTCCGTAGCTGGCTGCCCCTCACAAAGATCCAGGGCTCCGTCGCATGTCAGGATCTGTTTGCCTCAGTGGGCACTGTCAGTTTGGCCAGTGAGCAGGTGTTTCCAATGGTATCTCCCAGTGGCTGAGATCCGCCATACCTACACTGCAGCCTGTTTCACAGAAAAAGAAACTTAAAAGCTAATTTCACGCACGACTGATAAAGACCAGATCGTTTGAGTTATTAGGGGAAGAAAAGAAAGGCTTATTTCTGGTAAACCTCAGGGTTCCTTGATGAGAAGTGAACAATGATACCTAAATGCTTTTTCACTTAGGGGAGGGCAGCTCTGGGATGCCCCTGACAGGCTGCTGTTCCTTGTTCCTTCTCAATGCCCTGATCATGCTGAGCTCTGTCCTTGGGGGGGGGGGGGGGTCTTCTTTTTTGTGTTCCCGTCCAACCTTGGCAGGTTGGCCTTTTTTACTTACC
>JAABNY020000019.1:17869848-17882687 GCA_015164015.2 Brevimyrus niger
CCATCAGAAGGATTTAGACCACCTCAGAGTGGCGGTGGGGGGGCAGTAAGCCTTGCTTGGGGTAGTTGGAGGGTTCCCCGAGCCCCGCCCCCCCCCCCCCCCCCTACACCTCCAGCCCCCGGCCACTAGCTTCCATTTCAATAATATTCAATAATAATATACAGCCATGTTTAGATGAGGCGCAGAAATCAAAGCATCAGGGTTGGAAAAGAAGGAAAAATACAGCTAAACCCATGGCAGGGCCTGTTATTAAAGCCCCCATTACTACCGCTGCCTCTCAGGGTTTGTAGCTATTTATTTATTTCCTCACCTGCACAGGAAGCCCCCATCAATCCATTCTGGCAGAGTAGCACCGTTGTCAGCCGCCCAAAGGCACCGTATCTAATGAATTGCTCTGCGTACCTCAGCTGTGTCCTACACGGCGGTCCGCGAACCTGCGGTGTGGGCCGCGTGCGGAAAAAATGCGACGCGATGAGAGCAGCATGCGTCCACGGAGCTGTTTTCAAAGGCCTTGCAGGTTTGCCTGCTCAGGGCTCTTCATGCTCTGCGGGCTGCTGTTGTCATTAAATTGTGGATCTGAATCCCCCCCCCTTCCAAAATTTGTGCCCGACCAGGCAGATGGTCAGGTAGTAAAATTACGAGTTTGAACCGCCATCAAAATTTGCTCCCACCACTCGGTCAGCAAGATCTACCAGTCTATCTATAGGTTTGGCTACAGGCCTGGTGCCTTGGGCCCTGAAAGTGGTCCAGGATTTGGCATCTCATTACGTCTCATGGAAATAGTGCACTGGGAAGCGATCCCATTGAAACATCATGTCCACTTGTCAGCTGCAAAAAGTGCCTAACTGCCCTCCTACCCACTGGACGATAAGAACCAGAGCCCCAGCCTGAATTAAAAAGAATCAGTCGACTTAATGCCACTAGCAAATGTCTCTGTGTTTCCAGTCATCCAGCACATTCGGAATGAGGAATGCGTAGAAGTCAGACAAATGCAGGCCCGACTGTAATGTGGTGATTGTGTAAATTACACACCAGCGATTGCTTCTTTTAATGTCTCTCTGTGCACATTAAAGATGCCCTGACAGTTTAGCTGGAGGAGTCGTGCACGGTCACCTTGTTCAATTAGAGAACTTATCATTTCTCCCGCTGCTGATGCCTTGTGACAAAGTGTCATTGGGCAGTCAAACAGCAACCTCCTCTTCCACTTCCTGGCAGAAACGAGGAGGGAAACTGCTGGTTGAGGGGCCAAAGTGCTGGTTGAGGGGCCAAGGCAACTGTGCATGCTGGGGAACATGCGCAATTTCTAATCTGGCCAATTTCTAATGACATTACGTCATGTCATCAAGCTGAAAGGAAATAACTTTTGTTGCTATATAATGCAGGGTTTGCTTTCCAGGTAAGATACAGAAAAGCAATATTTTGTGTTTTTTTTAAGTATAAATCTATTCTGTTCTGACAAGCACATTGCTGTGTGGCTGTCTATTCCTCTGTGTGAGTCTATCTTCGGTAAACACCCACTCCCTGTCCCTGAACATGCAGATGGATGGTTCTGTGGGCAGACAGGTCAGCCAGGCTGTTTTGTCCAGTCTGACTGAAATTCTCTAATAGGTTTTTGAGGTGCAGCTGGAGATGTAACAGACACCGGGCTCCCATCTCCTTGCATAATCTCCTCCCCTTCCGCCTTTTTAAACACAGAAATGACGTTTTCTCATAAAATAATTATAGTCATCATCTTGGTCATTTTATTGGAAATGACTAATCGAATTTGCATATCACTAAACTGAAGACAATCTGGTTTTTATTATTTTATCACATAGTAATAAATGAAATCCAAAGGCTTCAAGAATTCATAATTGTTGTGACGGCCTTTTTCCACATTAAAATGGTGCTATTTACCTTTGCATAAGTAGCAATGCCCAGGTGTAGCGCTCATCACTTTTATCTGTCTTTTGAGTTTTACATTTGTAATCGGGGCACGAGCCTCGGCTGTTTGCCTGCCGTAACCCTGCAGGGCTCGTCATTCAGCCGCCTATTCTGCCGAAATGGCGATTGTGCTGGGAATCCTCTCCCTGAATGCATGGATATGGCTGGTGCTGAGCTCAGCTCCCAGTACTCTGACTGGGATAAGGGGTTAGAAGATAGCTGGTGCATCATGGGCTCCACCACAGCTGTAGTGGGACTTGGTCACCTGTCACTGCAGCTGCCTTTTGTTGCATCAGATCACTGGAGAGTGAGCTCCGCCTTAACAGCATACCAACGGTGTGGAGGACTGCTCAGTCATTTTAGGATTATTTATTTCTGGAGAAAATTATCATTTGACTCACCCGTAACATTGATAACTTGTAGATCTTCTGTTGATCAGCAGAAGGAAAGCACAGCTGTAATAAAATGGATTTTATTGACACAAAACAATGCAATACTAATGACTACTGAATAATACCAAGGGACTGACAGATACTATAATGAATACCATGAATGGATAATGAAGTGAATGAATAGCAGAAAAATAAAATAAAGGAACAGATAAGTATATGCATAAATGGAAAAGGTAGTAATTAAAAATGATGTAAAATGAGTTCAGCTAGGTAGATGGTGGGTTGATAGTGGAGAACCGCAAGGTAGCTTGTAACTGAATAGGGTGTCTAACAATATCAGTTACACGTGTGAAATATCGATGCACAGAAAGTGAGTACATACACAAGTACTGGTGCCTCTGGGAGGGAGCTTTGATTAGTGATGTTTATGTCTTGCACAGCTGGGTGATCAGACCGGAGTTGTCTTCTACTGGAAACATGGAGGCAGCAGAAAAGCGCAGATTTCTCGAACACAAAGCACTGGGGAATGTCGGACTCCCGGTGTGCAAGGAAGGTCTACACCAAAACACATAGCAGGTGGAGTTGTGATGTTGCGGAGACGGTCCACAGTGGTAAAACTCACAGCTGGAGGCTGTGAAGATCAGGCAGTAATTGCCGGTGCTATGGCCCTGGATGGCTCAGCCGCTGGGGGGGATTACATTTTTCTTGGAGTGTTCGACTGATCAACTTCTTAACTTTTCCAAGACTGAGTAAGGTTCTTTTTGTGATAGTATAACCCGACAGCGGATTTAACTGCTACAAAATCACCTACCTCATAGCGTTGGAAACTGAGCAAAGGTGTGTTCATCTGACACATCCTTTATAACCCAGCGTTATGAAATATGGGCACAAGGTGGCAGTGGGCTAAGCCTGTAATCAGAAAGTTGCCAGGTTCAAACCCAGCCTCAGCACGTCTGTAGGTCCTTCAGCAAGGCCCTTAAGCCTTAGCTGCATTCATTTGTATGTGTGTAACCTAACTTACATGAATTATTTCAGAACAATTATCGAATGTGTGTATATGTCTCTGCATGAAGTTAGAGTGTGCTACGATTCAACGTCCATCTTGAGGTAACTTGTAATAAAGACTTAGATCGTCCTTTGCTGTGACCTTACCTTTGTTTGAGTCAGGGACTCAACTAGCTATTTGATAGGTACTAAGGGATTTATGGCCGCCACAGTCCCTGTCTTAGGTAAAGAATCCCCCTAGGGGTTGAAAGTGGGTGTGACCAGGATTAAAACTTAACAACACGGAAGGTGTAACCTTTCAAACACAACCTGCTGGGTGTGTCAGTTCCCACCTTGTAGGAGGGGTCTAGTGTTGTTTTATTCTCCTTATTGGCTGGGTATTTGCATGGGGGGGTTCTGTGAGCGGCCACCTCTCCTGCTCTGTCTGCCACATGACCGTGTTCAGGCTGCTGTGTCTGCCACATGACCAATAAACGTAGCTTGCATATTTTGCTAGAACACTGTGTTTAAGCAATTTATGGGAAACCAACGATATAAACTAGACCCCCTTGTGACTTATGAGTGAGTGCAGTTAATCTCTGTACTACCTGGTGTGTCTGACAGAAATGGGCTCTTTCCGTTAGATTTCAGTGTAACTGCTATGGGGAAGTAAGACTGTATTGCTAGACAGTATTGCCTCTATATACCCCTGTCTGGCTGCCATTTTGTTAAAAACACACACTATTACTGTTCCTGGAGTGGAATGTGGTCATCTTACTGCACGTCTGTTAATCTGCAGTGTCTTTGTTTACTTTATATAGTATGAAACGCGGTCATCTTTTTGTATCTGTGTTTTTTTATTTCACCCAGTTTTGTGCACTGATGACATTGGAATGAAATAAATCATTGATTTTGCATACTTTTACATTTGTATAGCATGCTGGAAAAGTTATTCAAACAGTTCCCATAGCAACTCAATGACATGTAACGTATATAGTCTTACTAAAATTAAATTTAATTTAATTTAATTTAATTAACAGAATAGTCCTATGATATTCAAAACCCAGATAATGTTAAAGAAGACTTTAAAAACATATATTATTTAACTTTTTTGACATTTGCTATAATGCAAGGAGAAAAAATAATTAAGTGAGAAGCAGTGAACTTATACAAAAACTGAAGCATTTCTTCATACCAACAATTACCAACAATACTCATTTAGTACTATATATGAATCATGTTTAATCCCAAGTTTGGGCTGAGTAGACCTGAGGTCTGGGGGTTTACTTGCACGTCTTTTTAGCATTTTGCCGCAGCTTCACAAAATTCCACTACTGTAGTTATTTGGTCTCCATACACTTTAGCGACATGTAATGCCAGCAAGCTCTGGTCTCACTCCATGCCTGTCTCTGCAGGAGAAGGTGGCGTCTCAGTGGGGCACTTTTGTCACCAGTCCTCATCACAGTCAGAGGGGCTTTTTGAAACAAACGGTTCAGTCATACAATACCTGCAAACTGATCACATGGATGACTCCTCTGTGTCCATCTGTTACCAGTCCTGGTGTGTGGTGATGTGATGAAGGCCACTTGCTAGAATACCCTACAGCAGGGTTTCCCAGTCCAGTTCCCCAGTCCACATTTCTTGCTCCCTCCCAGCTTCCTGCCAGATGGTCCACATTTTTGCTCCCTCCCAGCTCCCAGGGCAGAAACGTGGACTGTCCGCAGAACCCTGAGGCCCAGCCTGGGAAGCACTGCCCTAAAACGACAGATTGGAGTCTGCAGTTCAAATTAAGGCCACTTCTGGAAAGCAGACTTTTTTTTCTGTACTATTTCTGGTATGGTCAGCGTTGCCCTGCACCGCAGCCCTGGGTCACGTCGTTGTCCGCATAAACGGCTTCTTTTTACGATTGCGTGATTTCCATACCGCGAGACCTTGCCCATGCCTGTGTGTCCCAAGGGCTTGTTCTGTTGTCAGCCTCTAAATGGCTGTTTAAATTGTTCTGATATGTTTCCCCATTTTTTCCCACTGCAAAATATAGATATGAAGTTTTGTTTAATTTCTACTTTGACAGGTACTGGCGTGGCGTATCTCTGAAGGGGCTGTCATCTCGGCGGGGAAAAAGGTGAGGAGCCGAGCAGCTTGCTAAGAAGCATCCGATGGAGGAGATACGAGGCTCCTGAACACATACGTGGAAAAGTACAAGTACCGGAGGGCCGCAGTCGAGGGCCATAATTGGTAGGTATTGATTGTTCCTGCCCTGTGAGAATGTGATGGGTTATCTGTGATGAGGCGCACGTGACGTACCACAGCGGCAGGAGGGAGGGAGGGACACCGGCAGAGAGGCTGGCGGAGGTGGGGCGGGGCGGGGGGCTGTGGCTGACTCCCTTTCCTGTGTGATGGCCTTTTCAACAACAACCACAAATTTATTTTTGTATAGCGTATTTATTTTTGTCTCAAAGAGCTTTACAGCATCCCCACCCAAAGCCCCCAGTGAGTAAGACAGATGACCCCCCCTCGCCAGACTCATGGAACTGGCCTGTCAGAACATAAGCATGATGGTCTCTGATATTTCTGATCACTGGCTTCCATGTTTTGTAATGGACTTACTGAAATGACTTAATTGGAGAAAACTTTAATGTTTAATGTTTTATATTCTCTGAATTTAGCATTTGTTTTGTAGATTTTGTGCATTTGTTCATATAAAGGAAGTTAACGTACTTGCATTTGGTGAGCCTGATCTGTAGTGTAGCTCCATGCTCTTCCAGAAGGGGGCGATGTAATCATACTTCTCTGTGAGTTTTGCTTTCTTGTCATTTTGTCACACAGACTGATTTAGGTCTCACAGGTTGTCTGTTGCCAATCAAACAAACTCAGCTGTAAGCTACCAACTTTGTCGCATAAATTTTGTCAAATATATTTTTAAACGGGCATACTTAAAAATAAATGTTTTATTTTTTGTAAACACTCGGCTGAAGGAGCTTAATGAGGACTTGCTTCTTGGATTTATTACCTTCTAAAGTGCTCTGCTGGGGAATAACACAGTTCAACAAAGTATTTTCTTATTCTCCTTCTGTTATTATGTTTGAAGTAGATCTCTTTATTTTTCCAGTATGCGAAGATTAACATGATTACTTGTTTTCAATGATCCATCCATCCATCCATCCATCCATCCATCCTTCTTCAAGCTGCTTATCATAGTCAGGGTCGTGGGGACAGAGCCTATCCCAAGCAGCACTGGGGTACATCCAGATATACTTCCGTTCAGTCTTTTTTAATTTAAGTATTTTTATAACCATTAGGTGACTGATTAAAAAAAAGAAAAAAGAAAACCTGCCTGTATCATATGTTTATTTTAAGAATGTTCTCTGTTAAAAAAAAGAAAGAATGTTCTCTGTCTTTTGGAATATTTACTTTGTTAGTTGGGTGGTTTTCCTGTTGGCGCTTACAGATAGGTCAGTGGATGGATGGAAGGTGTTCTGTTCTGGCCTTTTTACTTTGCAGTTAAGTATAGTTTACTGAAAATCAAACAGGTCATTTTGTCTTTATCAGCAGTCTGTTTCAGGAATATGAGCAGAAGGATGCACCCTTCAAGGAATTGAACAAACAAGACCTTGCATTAATCAAAATGCGAGGTGTGTCTTGCATAGTGGATATTATTAATATTTTACTGCAGTTATTCTATTTTGTTTACTACCATGGAGGGAAGTTCTGGGAGTAATCTTTTTTTCTATTTGATTTTGATGGTGAATAACTTTAGCCCCAGTGGAATTTCAATGTTACATCTGGAACAAACGCAAAGTTTGATATTTGAAATGAAAATGAAGCTGGAGGAAAGACCCCTGCAACACACAAAGTGCGTCTGGCAGACTCGCGAGCGGCAGGATGGAGGTGCCGTTACTCAAAAGGCCTCCCGCAAGTGTTGTTTATTGAAACCCAACCTTGTATCAAAACATAATTAGCAAGGATTAACGGAGAGGCAGACCTTTTCCATTATCCCTTAAGAGCATCCGAATCTCACAGAGATTTTAATTACGGTCAGCCGCTGCAGTCCCGGGTCCTCCCCAAAGCCTTTGATCTTCAAAGGCCTTCTGTGTTGTGAGGAAGGGAAAAAAAACAGCTGGGCAGGTCTTGGTGTCTCTTGGTGGTAGCCATGCCTGTATAAAGTCGATGGGCTGCAGTAGCGCCCCCTGTGGTCTGGCACAAAAAGCAGAATAGTACTTCCTAGCAATTTTAAGAGTGATCTCAATGATTATTGGGTTAGTTACCTTTTCAAGGGTGCTACATAAAGGAGTCTTTCTTTAATGGGATTCGATCCATTATCCTTTTGATTACAAGCCATGAGCTTAACCTCATCCTACCAGGTTATTAAGAACAGCTAAGGTAGGGAAGCCTCACCTCCTTGACTTGAGTTGATTACTGATTGTAGCGCTAAGGGGTTGCTGATTGATGACCTGTGATCCTGGGCTTTTGACTCACTCGGCTACCTCTGCGGCATAAAGCTTCACCGCATATTTCTTGTCTCTTATCGTATGGCTCCAGTTGGGGGCAGCAGGCGGGGTGCTGGGGCGGAGGCGGGGGCAGTGGATGCACGTCAGGCGCAGCTCGCAATAGGTATCTCCCCTGAATCTAACCGTTATAACAAATTATCAGTGTCGCGGATTTAATAAAGGTTAGAGCCGGTCTATGCCAGCTTCTGTTTACTGAGTCACTGTGCTGGTATGTTTGAAAGGGATTAATGTTGTCTCATTGTGGACATCGTTCAAATCCATCTTCTCCCTTTTGCCATTTTCCTCTACATGCATCTTGAATGAAACTAAATGAATTAATTAATTTTAAAAAATGTGCAGCTATAGTTATTAAAATGCAGAGTTATGAGTGACAGTCGAAATCGACATCTGTTTCCACATAGATAATTTGTGCCGTGAATGATGCAGTCTGAAGAGTAAGTAAATCCCATCATGGCAGCTGGAGATTCCAATCGCTCTAATCCGGAGTTAATGGCACAAATCACTGCACTACAGCCAGCACGCCATTCCCCTGTTTCCCCAAATTAGCTGCTCCGTAGTTCCACATGTCGCTTTAACTCACACGTTCCCTCGCTGTCATAACAGAGCCCAAAGAGATCCACACCTTCAGGCTGCTCGACACAGAGGCGGGTTCGAGGAAGGGTTTTATTTGGGTTCGGGACCATTGAAATGCTCGGGGAATCGGATCAGAATTGTAGGTCTGGCCGATGTGGAAAGAGTGTAAGTTTTGTCAAAGCGGAAGAATGAAACAGTCTTGTGTAAACTGCTGCAAAAACATGGAGGTTGAGGATGGGCAAAGCCAAGGTAGGGTTTGTGATCACATGACACCACCGTCACTCGAACGTACCCCTCTGAGGAAGCCACACCCTCTCCACACCATTTCGGCGTTCAAAGCGTGAGCCCAATGGTTTAGAATGCAGGTGCTTTAAAACCGTATTGAGAGGAGTGACATCATGGGAAATGGTGCAGAGCGACTGGGGTTCCTGCCCTAAATGTTCACACCTTCATGGGGGCTGCAGTTGGACCTTTAAAGAACAGTGTTAATTTCACGTTTCAAGAAAAATTTAAGGAACGATATTGGCATTGAATGAAGATGTCCATTGTACAACTACAACAGGCATGATGTAATTAGCCTGAACAGTTTCTGATAAGATAAATCATAAAACAAATACAAAGAAAGCTCTGTAATCTTATTCTTATTTGAAAATTTACCATAGTTTTTACTTTTGGTATAGAAAAGATAGACACTTGAAATACAAAAATGTTATTTAAAAAAAATCCTGCATAATTGCTAGAAAATGAAAACGAAAGAAGGATTTATTAAGACAGCTGGGTTAGTGTGTCCTTCGGCCAACATATGGTGATAAGCCTGGAGTAGACGTCTGCTGCTCCTCTCCGCACATCCAAGGATGCTGCACTTAAACTGGTTTATCTGGAATAATTAGTGCTGGGAGAGATTATACGTTCTGCTGGTATGGTTTGTCCATCTCACTATCAACACAGACTTCTTATCACTTTCGCCCCAATTTAGATATGAGTAGTTTTACTTTTCGTAAGTAGACTTTCATTCACTCTGAGTGCTATTAATTAATTCGAAATGTTAATTTATGTCTAATAGAAATGCAATACATACAATTTAGGGGTGTGTGCTATAAGAGGAGTAATGAAAAACTTGTTTGAATTGTAATCCTATCCTACAATACAGCTCAAATTTTGCAGAAAATTGGCAAAGAAGTGATAAAGGTTTTCCCGATCGATTCATCCTTCACATCAATACATATATGACATTTTTCATGTCAATATCCTACCATCAGCTTTGTTTACCTAAAGTTTTAGGCGAGTTTTGCAGTACACTGAATATTTTAACAGAAGAATATGTTAAATAGATCTGAATAATATCTAATCAAATCTGAATCGAATTATGAAATGTTTGCTCAAACATTGCTGGAATTTATCAGATCATTATACGTTTAGTCATGTCTTTTTGGTACGATAGTGTAGATCCTGTATATCAATGAATATGCAGGTACGCCCCTGGTGTTTATGCTTTATACCCATTAATTTGCTTGTCCATTGATGTGGCCCGAATCTTCACCCTGGGACAAAGGCTGTCTGATGA
This sequence comes from Brevimyrus niger, assembly GCA_015164015.2. Lineage (NCBI taxonomy): Eukaryota > Metazoa > Chordata > Actinopteri > Osteoglossiformes > Mormyridae > Brevimyrus > Brevimyrus niger. The sequence continues at coordinate 17,879,793 of JAABNY020000019.1, forward strand.
GGCTTGGATAGATTGATGAATCTAAATTTATCTATTGTTGACGATGGTGTATAAAAAAGCAAAGATAAGTGTTTGAGCCGATAGATACTGGCCACGTGTGTGAATTTATTTAAGATAGGGGCCGGGAGGCTCGCGGCAGGGCTTGCGGTGTGATAAAAACACGCTGCTCATGCAGATGAAAGCCGGCCAGGCCTGAGATTGCCTTTCTGTTTGTGTGGCAACGCTTGAAAGCCGTATCCTGGACGCCGGGGAGGGTGTTCAGGCGCACATTAACTCCGACACAGAGCACGGCAGTTTAGGGAGGCGAAATCACTTTCCTTGGGTGCAAACCCAGAACCAGAAGGATTATTAATTGATTTCCACAACATTTTCCTCAGCTCCCCGAGGTAAACCTGTCCCCCAGGCCTAAATCTGTCACGCTCTGAAATCGTAATGATATTGTGTTTCCTTTCCCATTGAGCTCATGCGCATTTCTCTGCACACACGCCAGAGTGCAGCCTAGATGGTGTGATTGTCAGTTAGGGGCGCCTTCTGTGGCGACGCTCTGTCGCGACACCTTGGGCTGCTGACATTTAGGGAATGAGAGGAATGAGGGGACGCTTCGAAGGCTATGTTTGGGCTTCGGCTTGGTTTGCAGTGGCTGAGAATTATGCCGGAAGGTGCAGGACCTGAGTGATGCTCCGTGGGATGGAAAAAGCACGCAGTTCCAACTCAGTAAATTCAGTGATGCCCATGCTGCGCATGCAGTGGTGCTCCTTCGTATTATCGTAGTTGCTTAGCGGGATCCCTCATCTGAAACAACTAAGCGCACGGTATTGCTTAGGTTAAGTGCTTTGCTGAAGTGCAGCATTGGAAAGACTCTCCTGGGAAATGAACCGGCGACTTTCGGGTTACAGCTTCTGGTCCTTATCTGCTGCACAGCAGAGGTCAGTGTGAGGCAGTGCACTGCATAGATCACGGGGGATTACTGCTGTATTGGAAGATCCAGTGGTGGTCAGGCCCACATGTTACTCCTGAATAAATTACTGATGAGTGTGTGCAGTGGGTACCAAACATAGTCCTCCACTCCTGCTCGTACCTGGACTAATAGCAGCTGTGCATAGCTGCGCAGCCTGGTCGCCTTTGCCAAGTTCTGCACGCCGTATGGGCAGCGACGCCGCTGGCTCGTAGGAAGAAACACCAGCCGGCTCCTGAAGTGGCCGACACGAAGCAATGACATGGGATCGTGTATTTCTGAGAGGCCCACTCATCGGGTGGCGTACTCTTGAGTTTGGTCCAGGCCGTATCCTACCTTGCTTTCTACAGTCCCTGAAATCTGCAAGTTCTTAATGATTCTTAACTTTTTTGAACTTGCCCAAGCACACCAGGAATGCTATTTTTGTAATCCTGTTCATCGGGTTCAGGGGTGGCTTTGTTGTATCGGCGCAACCGCATTTGTAGAATGACAAGAGAAATCCATCATCCTTGAAAAACACATCCTTGATGTTGCTTCTTATAAATGCGTGGTGTGGGAGTTGTTTTGTGCCTAATAGGAAATAAGTAGTTGCGTTTTTTTCACTGAGTAATTTTCATTTTTATGGGTGGAATGTTTACTGTTTTCAGAAAGAATGCATTTGCATGTACTGTGAAAGGTCATAATAAAATAAAATTAAATTAAATAAAAACTTAGAAAAGGTACTATAGAAAAGGCAGATGCCTAGTTTTTCCTCCCTTAATCCTGCGAATACTTAATGCTAGTGACGGCACATCATGGACTCAAAGCTGATTTTCCACATCAGCCATGTCACCTTGCTTCACTGCCTGCCGTTAAAGTGTCACTGTCTCGTCTGGCAACCTTGCAGATCCAGTGCAGCGATGACCCCCAGTGTCCCCGCTATTCTGGGAACTGCACGTCCTGACACCACTAACTCAGACCTGCGACCGTCCAGACACCCGTCGTTCCAGGGTTACCATGACGCAGCTGCTGCCCCCACTGGCGGCGGAGCGGACAGCCGCTACATTCATTTGCAGTTGTTGATAATTCACTGCGATTACAATTACAGTTGATAATGATATTAGGACTCATTACATTTCATGAATAATTAATCAGTCTTGTAGGATTTTACTAAGGTAAAGTAACAGTAATACTCATCATCCTTATTAATATTATTTATGACAAAAACATATTAAGCAAATATATTTTAATAACTTTAGCACAAATGCAAATAAGAAATAACTAGGAATTGGGAAGTTTATTGCAATGATTCTAATAAATCTTGATAATATCCATCTTCCAATTGCTTTTGCTAACTGATGCAGGAGAATTGGAAGGGCCCGGCCCATGACCAATTACAGTTATATAAAATTGATGAAATAGACTATGAATATCTCAGTTGTTTCTGTATTTAACATGTTTATAATTTAATTTATTAATGTTCTTCATACACTTTTCTGGGCCCCTTTCAGCTGAAAAATGCCAGTGGTCCCTAAATGGCCGTAGCCCTGACAAAAGGGAAGGTACTGCATGCGGAGGTGTTTGCAGGCACAGGGACTGCATGCGGAGGTGTTTGCAGGCACAGGGACTGCATGCGGAGGTGTTTGCAGGCACAGAGACTGCATGCGGAGGTGTTTGTAGGCATAGATACTGCATGCGGAGGTGTTTGTAGGCATAGATACTGCATGCGGAGGTGTTTGCAGGCATAGAGACTGAATACGGAGGTGTTTGCAGGCACAGAGACTGCATGCGGAGGTGTTTGCAGACTCAGAGACTGCATACAGAGGTGTTTGTAGGCATAGATACTGCATGCGGAGGTGTTTGCAGGCACAGAGACTGCATACGGAGGTGTTTGCAGGCACAGGGACTGCATGCAGAGGTGTTTGCAGGCATAGAGACTGCATACTGAGGTGTTTGCAGGC
>JAABNY020000019.1:17888580-17898933 GCA_015164015.2 Brevimyrus niger
CTCCCCCCCCCCCCCCGACCCTCTTCCATTTCACCGTAATACTATCTGCCAGAAATTGAGAGAGACACTTAATTATCATATTCATTGAACCATTTCTTTTAACATTTTCTGCACATGCATTTTACATTTTCACAAACCTGTGGCTGCAAAGATTAAAGAAAGGCTTTCCTGAGTGCAGTGCATGTCTGTGTGCGTGCATTCATATGTACGTAAGCACACTCTCATCTTCATTTATTTAATTTTGATGCTAGGAAAAAAACAGCCGGGAAAGCAGAGTAGTTCCAATGCACCGTCCACATATTTTATCAGAAATGATTACATCTAGATATTTAATCTCCGTTCTTTAAATTTTTACATTATCACAAAAAAGCTATATGACTATACATACATATTATAGCATACATATAAATTTATTGTGAATGTATTTTTAATAATTTTAAATAGGGCTGGGAATTGATTACAATAAAATAATCACACAGATTTTCTTTGATCGTTTGTATCTAATATTAAACCTCATAATCCTAAATATTTATGCACTGATTCCCCAAATTAATGTGGAATTAACATAAATGGGAGTAGATGGGTCAAACTCATTACCACATTATTTTCTCAAATTTTTTAAATTAGTTTGAAGACAGACTCAAGGTATACAATTTCATTGTCTCATCTGTCAGTTTTGCGTCTGGGGTAGTTAATCAGTTTTGATGAGTTTAACTGTAAGTTATTTCTGTAATAAACAAAAGTATGTCATAATGTCCAGGGCAAGAGTTACTGAGATGAGAAAAAAATAACTAACGAAAAAATTTGCAAAAATATACATCTTTTTTTACGACTAGATTGTTTGTTGCAATAAAGTTGAAAGGCTTAAAAACAGTTTATGTATTTTTCGTTACTGATTTTACTACTATTTAGTAAAAATGGTTTAAAAAATCTTTAAATCAGAACAACAAACAACATAATTTGAATATACTGTGCCTAAAAGTTTAGTTTAAAATTAAAAAAATGTCTATTGCACTACAAAACCACAAATATTGTATGTAATAACATTTTTTTCAAAAAACAAGTTTGTGAGAATGACCCATATTTTTATATTTGTTTAATGGTTTTACTTGTGATGTACGCATTAATGATATTCATTTCCAACAGAAACACTATTTGCAAACAAATAGGAGAATTTTAATGCTTCCAAAAATGCTTGATGAACAGATGCCAGTGAAAGTGGGCATTCTATCTTTTAATTAATTTTAAACTCTTGTAAATATTAGAAGTAAATTTTAAGCTATTATTTTTTTCTTTACATCTCACACCTTGGCAATAAATAGCATCTTCCTCATCTGCAAATGACATACACTAAACAGGTGGATTGAAACATGTAGGATCTTCAGATCCTAAGTAAGGTATAAGCCTTCAATCAAATAAATATTGCAAATTAATATTTTTATCCTATGTTGCATTTCTTAAAACAAAATAAATCAGGTAACATGAGCTTCCCGGCGAGACCCCAAATTAATTTTTTGATGTGTTAATGCCATCAATATAATTACGCATTAACGCGATAAATTTCCCAGCCCTATTTTAAAATTAATAATATTTGGAGAACACATCTAGCCATTGCTCTTCATGGACTTTTTGTTGTAAATCCCTAGCTAGCCAGAACACTAATGCTTTCATAGCCCTGTTTCAAGCTCAGAAAGGTGTTAATGGGATCAAACAGTGTTTCACTGTTAACTCTCAGGCTTTCGGTCAAACGTCCAGCCCACTAACTACTGGTTTACTTACATCTTGACACTTTTCCTGGCTTAGAGAAGAACCAACAGACCGGCCACCAACTCGTTATATATGACCTTGATTGAGCTAGTCATTGAAAGTATATTGGCTATTACACATCTGCTGCTCTCAGTAGAGCACTGAATGGGTGCAATCAGTTGAAAAAAGAATGACAAGAAAGTAACTCTCAAGGCAGATGAAGGCAGAAGCGATAGGCAGGTCTGGGAAAAAATATATTTATCGAGGGAGCTGTTTACGCTGCAAACCTGATAGCTGTGACTTAGATTGAGCTGGTCATTCAGAGGGCATTGAATTCTCTGCTTTCCGAAGCAATTTATAGAGTTTTAAAATGACTGTGATCCGGTGAGAAATGACTGAAAGGCAATGCCCTGCTTCATAAATGCAGGTACAGAAATTTTATACAGCGTTTTATTTACCACTTATGAATGTGTCAGATGTATTTCCCGGGGCCACTTGTACTGCATGACCTAACGTTACTGTTCCTGAAATTTATTTCAAATAACCTCTTTGGTAATGTCTTTAGCCCCCTGCCCAACTCTGGATGTCTGTCAGACTGGTTCTGATCCCTTTAGTCATGGTAACAATTTTTACTTAACAACTGAGTCAGCTCAACAAACACTGAAGTTTTGTCATTTTAACAATTATCGTAATCCTTAAACTGGTTTAGGATCAAACTGCAAGCAAAGCGCTCACATTTATATTGAGAATATCCTGATTTTTTTGTGTACTGACCATTGTCAGGATTATGAACATCTATGTTTAATATTCTTCCATTCACGTTTTTTATTTATTATTTGGTAATGAGCATTTGTAACGCGTATTTCCTTTGTAAAGTATATTCCCTGCGATTGGTTGGCACCCCATCCTGGGCTGTTCCCTGCCTTGTGCCCATAGCCTCTAGTACAGGCTCCAGATCCCCTGTGATCCTGAACAGAAGAAGCAGTTTCAGAAATTGGATAGATGGATGTATATCTGTGGCATATATTTCTGATTTATATTTCCTTTTCTTGCCATTATGCCTTTGAACAATCCAGTCCTGTGTCTTTCGTCTGGTCCTCAGCTCTCTGTCACCTGTGATACAGCTGTCAGACGTTCACATGCATGCACGCGGAGATCAATCACTGGTGTTTCCAGAGCAACTAATAAGGAGTTTTCCATTGACTATGTTGTCCATTGACTTTCCTTCAACAGGTGAGGATTTCGAGAGTGCCGCAAAGTGTTTTTTAACATTCTGCATCTGCTGGTGCGGTTTCCCCCGGTGAGAGCAGTAAACCTGGGACATGACAAGCGGCTCCTTGTGGTGAAATATCACCGCAGCGTGGCCAGATGCCTGAGTGGCCCCCTGCCCGCCTCTTCTTCTCCACCCTTCTGCCGAAATCAACTTGTGCTTCAGTGTAATTGCCTGATACAGGGAGGGAATGATCCCATACCTGTCGATGAAAGCCCTCGTCTCTGGGTCTGCCTGAAGCGGCATCTCCTGGAGCCCTGAAAGCGCAGAAAAGTCAGTACACGTGGAAGCAGGAGGGACGTGCATATTCGTCACAGAGGCAGACGCCATAGAAGACTCAATGCATTGCCAACGATCCGATGCATTAAAGATACATATGAAGCGAATACTAATGAGATGCAATGTGATTCACCCCCATTGTGATGCAGTGCGAATCGGCATGGTTTGATTCAACACAATGTGATTCAACACGATACGATGCGATACAAAAAAATATGATGCTATGCAAATCAATATGGTATAGAAACAATTTAAAAAGGGGGAATCTGTCTTAATATAAATGTATTGGTCACAAATAAATAGGTAAAGGCATCGGGCCTCTACTAATAACTATATGTTACTAAAATATGTTACTAAATTTTGTTGATTCAAACATGTTAGAGATGATGCATCCTGAGTTAAGTGTATCCAGGGTATACTTTTTTCACCAGGGCAGTTTTTTGTGGTTCACCAATGCGAATCGGTGCATCTTACCATCCCTAGAAAGCAGGTGTTTATTGACTGCATGGCTGAATATAAAGTTAACAAGTGATTTCAAAAGTTTTGAGCAATAAGTGTCACACTTCAAATGCAAAGGCAATGTTTGAGGGCAACCTCGGACTTCATCAAGCAGGGTAATCGGCTTTACTGTGGGGGGAAAACAGTGACATTGTCATTTCAGATAATTCTTTATATAGCGCCTTTCATACAGCATTTACTGTAACAACGAACCACTCAATGACAGCAGTTTAAGGTAGCAAGACTAAAGATGAATAGAGAATAAATCACAGTAATGGCAAAGTGCTTGAATATGATCTTTGCTTTAATGAGGCACCCAGCTTACAGAAGCTGATTGAGAGACTCTAGCTAGAATTATACTGGATGGGTCGTCGGTTGACGTCCTGAGAAGCAGCACACTATACAGCGTGTGGGCTGCTGCTTAGCCTGAGCTGTTCCAGGAATATGTCAGAGAAACATCTGAATGTGACTGGCTATTTGACTGTGGCTTTAACTGTATAGCCTGCAGTGAGCATCCAGCATCCAGTCCAGGTTGTCCCCCTGCCCCATACAGCGCGGTTCTTGGGACGGATTCCAAGTACACCAAGAGCCTGCACTCAATAAGCAATTATGGATATTTATATCCAAATTCCAAATAAAAATACTAATAATAATTAAGTGACAATTTAGTGACAGTTGTACCTTATGACAACAAGTTCAGAACAACATCATGCCTCTATGGGTACAAATGGAAGAGATGTTGACTGATTGTTGGGTCCTGAAACAGGACGGGGTTTCAGACACTGGAGGAAGGATAAAATTTACATCACCTTTGAGGGGAATCAAGACACATTCTACTCTGGGAGCATTTTGATATAATTTTGGATATAAAAGCCGACAGTGCAATTAGAAGGGCAAATGAGATGTTTAAGTATGGTCACGCTTGACAGAGTCGCTGACCGCAGTTGGGGTGAAGCGGCAGCTTAAATGTGGTAGGTGGTACTGGTGGGAGCCAAATCTGAACGAAGCCACTGGTGAATGCCTGTCATTTAAAACTGGCCATCATGAAAGCAGTGTGACCCCCACTGGGATTCAAACCCACAACTGTATGATCCAGAGTCCAGGGTTGGTCTGCTCCTGAGAAATCTCTGTCGCATGGCATCCTGACGGATGCTGTGCAGATTTTCCTCCGCTCCCGCTCGGCTGGTGTGCCCTGGAACCTCGGAAGGACCCACTGCGTCTTTCTCTCATGGAACTGCCGGGGGCGAGGGGGGGGGCGGGGGTCACATGAAAAAGATCCCACATGGTGCCAAACAAATTGATGTCAGTCCGGGGCTGAAGTGATGACTCACGCAGTAACAGATCACAACGTCAGCACTGTGGCTGCAGTCTTGTTGTTTTTTTTTATGATTTTTTTTTTTCTGGATGTTCATGGAAGGTGTTTCTGAGTAGTTCAGTTGTTCCTGGGCTTTTCCCTGGAGAAAGGAAGCAGGAAGGGGCTTTAAAAAGGAGTTTATTTTAAGGTCAGGCCAACTTTCCGAAACAATACGTGTATCATTTCAGTATCACAAAATACTCATTACTCCCTTACTCGTTTTCAAGAAGGTCTTTTCAGTTTAAGGTGCCTCTGAACCGTAGCTTGTTCCAGCCAGCATAGGGCATGGGGGTGGGGGGTGGGGGGGTACAGCTGACAAGATAAAGTTGGCTAGATACCTGGTTCTTGATCCAGCCGGGAACTAGCCAGGAACAACATGCCCCTTATTTTACATACAGTACATGTAATATGACAAATATGTGATATTCTTACTGCCAATACCCGATTCACCCAAATGTACTTCTTTATGGCCATTTCTGGGTTCAGCTCACTAAAAGTGGTGGTACTGATCAGGTCCTGACATGGTGGGATGTTTATAATGGACCAGTAATAATCATTAATGCAGAGGCGTGAATGTCGGGGGTCTACTTCACAGAAATACGTAGCTATTAATAGCTATTTATTTTTCAGCGCACAACGTCGTGTGGCAGTGTTGCTGCATTTAAACGCAGCTCTGCAGCTTGATTATGTCCCCATGGGTTTAAAAGGCACCTGATGAGGCTCTGATTAAGTGTGAGTCTTTTTTGTCCTAGAAAATGTAAAATTGCCCAAAGTTCAGAAATGAGTGCTTTTGTGATTAAGTGACTCTTACTTATACATAGGCTAACAGGTGATATCTGACGTATTAGAAAGACATTTGGATTGGTGGTCTGTTCCCGGTGTGCCACCATTGTGGCATGCTTGTGGGAGTTTTACTTACACAAAAATGTTTCGAGTGCAAAATGAAAAAATATTGGTTCAGAGAGATAGCCAGTCAGATCATAGATTAGTCATATCTAAGCAACTAGAGGAGGTGGGACCAAGACATCTGATTGGTTATCTCTCTGAACCAATCATTTTTCGTTTTGCCCTCAAAACAGTTCTCTGTAGGTAAAATACATAATATGCTTGTAGCAGATGTCCTGAGCATTTAAAAAATGTTGGTAATACACATTCATCTGCAGTTTGTAGATGGGATAAAGATTTTATAATGGCTAAATGAAAATGACGGTGTCTATGTAGATAAAGAGCCAATAACGGCATTTTAGAGCCCCTGTGTATGACACGGTAATGACTCTGTGTTTCCTGAAGCAGACATTTGAACAGATTACATTTTAAGCTTTGCACCAGCTGTATATTAATTTGCATTCTTTGCTGAAAATTTGAATCCATTTTAAATTTTTTAGTCCACAGCCTTAACAAAACCGATTCGATTTTAGAGGTTATACAAGTAGTTCTATAAATGGCAATGACAGATTGTTTCTTCTTCTCTGATTAAAGACATTGTACATTAAAGTATCCCATGTACTTGATAAGAACCCCTCACTATTAAAACATAAATAGAAAAATTCAAATTAATATCTGATACACAAATGCTTGAGTTTTCATTTCCAGTCCCAAGGTTGCTGAATAAAAAGTGTATTACAGCTCTGGGGTATTGTGATCATGATTCAATGCTTATTATGATTTAAAAATAGAAGAAATATTGTGTCTTGTTTCTGTGCATATATATACATATAATAATGAGGCAAACTATGGGATGTCCTTCAGACTGGTAATTTTAGCCTGGTGTACCATGCCTCTTATTAACCTGATGGCTGTATGTACTGGTGTGTTGCATTCTTTTACCCCACAGCTTAATATATAAGACGTTTGCAAGTTATACACAAGAATGCCTTTGCAACGCCATAGTTTTTTTTCTGTTTGCAATCGAGATCATAAAATCAATGACCAGTGCAACAGCAATGCCACAGCAGTCTGCTATGGAGCACAAGGTTTTAATGTGACGCCTAAGCAAGGCATGAAGGGGGACATCATTCTGCTCACTGGACTGTGTGTACTGCAAATGACAAGTGCACACACCCTGGTAGAGGGGAAAGCTGGGTGCACCTCTGCACAGACAGACACAGACAGGACCCTTGAACCAGAATAGCAATTTCCTCAAATCCATCCTGACTGACCTCTCCTGCCTGTGTCTTCTCTGGATGCTCCACTTCCCCCCCCCCCCCTCTGCTGCTTTTTCCCCCACTTGTGCATGTTCTTGTGATTTCACCTGACTACAATGAAGTCCCCCGACTCCTAGGTTCCCATCTCCTGCCTGTAGATGGTGAGTGTGATAACGCTTCCTAAGATTACTGCACCTTTAAAGTGCGTAATAGCTGGCAATAAATAGTAGCCGTTCTAGGCCTTTGGTTAACTTTTGTAACGGAAGTTCTAAATTGTTTTCTTGTGCATTGTTGAAAGATTAGAGCGGTCTATGGCAGTTTTTTCCCATTCGGGTCCACTGGACCCTGCAGACAGTCCACGTTCTTGCTACTGGAGCTGGGAGGGAACAAAAGCATGGACTGTCTGGGGTCTCTGAGGGCCGGGATGTGAAACATTGGTGTACGCTGCAATGATATGCCTTTCTCATTGTCCTGCAATATATATATATATATATATATGATGGAAACCTAGATATCTAAATTAATGTCAGAATGCCTTGGAAAAGGGGGCCTGTGGTTTATGCAGACAGGCAACGTCACCTCAGCTTCTTGTCCTTTACTTTGACACATTTTTTTTTTTTTGACGCTGGGTCTTCTCTGCACGCTTATCTTCAGCCTAGGATTTATGGGGCCTCTCTGTCCAAAAGTGCTTCCTAATACAAGGATACAGGGTTTCAGAAGGAGTTGGGGCTGGACATTCAGTTTGATAAGTGCACTTTTTTGCAGCAAAAGGACATTAAAAGATGGTGCTTTCCGTTTGTCTGACCAGGAAGGTGCTCAGAAATAAATCCCAGTTCCTGCTTAGATTTGGCTGAAATGGAAAGGAAAAAAAAAACACTTATTCAGAGGAAGCTGATGCCTGTGAGGAAGAGTAGGGCGGAAAGACATTTTGGCCATTAGAGTCGAACCGTAGCCTTTCACGAGCAGGCATGTGACGCCCCAAGCTGCATGGCCAAGGGGGAGTACTCAGGGCCGTTTAACAATGGCCGAGGCAGACATACGGGACACCTTAAGCTTGCTGCAGGCATATTTAAAATGAGTGATAGTCTGCACACGACCCACGGAGCCAGACAGCGTCAGGACATGGTGAATTGCTTATGTGCCTCCCTTCACGGACAGGTCGAGCTCCAGCTGTCTCTCTAGCTTCTCCTTAACCTGCCAGAAGTCCTGAATGTTCTCCTTCTAAAAGCGAGACTAAGCACTGGACCCCCTGGATCTTCATCAGAGGTTTGCATTTATCTAGTCACCATGGAGGAGACCTCTCCCCCGATCCCCTCACATGAGTGCCTCTTCTCTGCACGTATAACCCGCTGCTGTTGCACTCAGTCCTCTCCCAAAACGCCTGTGTCAAATCTTGACGTGCTAAAGAATGATGCTTTGCAAAGTCACTCCACACGTACTGACTTTTTTTTTCCCCTCATCAGCTCCCGCTGCCCTGCTTGGCAAAACCAATTTAAAGCCTGATTTCCTGAACACTCCAGCTACAGTATTCCGACCTTCACCAAGGCGATTGACTGACAGTGAAGCGATTCCGAATATGATTGCCCTGGAGATAGGCAAAGTTGTTGATGCAGAACAAACGTCGTGTGTTTTTATTATTTATTTACATTTTTGTCACTGTGCATAAAATGAACTGCTGCAGTTGAAGTGGGTTTTGTTCTTGTAACTGTCTCGTTACACTGCAGGTTAGATGCATGCATTTTTTGCACTCTCCTCATGCATGCCAAGAACCAGCAAACTGATCTGGACACTGCCTGCCAATCACTGGTGCAGCTCCATGACTTTTATGGAGTTTCACATCCCAGGCCTTTGTTTCCAAACTATCTAGTATCTATTATAATCCTTTCCCTCTGAAAAGGCATCAGGTAGAACAGTTTTTAAATACTATGTGTAGCGTTTGACCGTTCAGTGAAATCAGAGCGCTTTATCTCCTGTATTCATTTGCTTCTTCCCCCTTCAGAGTGGAGTAAAACATCTAGGTCCCTGTTAGCCTGTCCTGTGCTTACTCTCTCATCCATAATCATGGCCGTCGCCCTAGTTCTGCTGCCGGGCTGTTATGGATGAGCGTCTGTCTCTGTTCTGGTTGACGTGTCAGCAGGCCAGAGACTGGCGGTTGTGGACTCACATGCACACGCGTTCAACCTGCCTATCTGAGGGAGAAAGAGAGAGAGAGAGAGAGAGAGAGAGAGAGAGAGAGAGAGCTAATCTGGGAGTAGAGGTTCTCTGGTGATGAACTGTTTGGAAGCTGATCCCATTATTTTCAGCCCTGCGCCTGGCAGCAGCAGTAAAAGACATAAACTCCTGGTGCTTAATCCTGTTAGCAGTAACAGTCTGACATCACCGCCTGGCCCTGTGGCCGGGTGGCAACACTCATAGTTTGCCCTTTCAATTTTTTATTATTATTATTAAAGTTATTATTTAATTTCTGCCGCATTCTTCTCCACCTGTTCAATTAACTGTAAATGTACTGAAAAAAGATAATTAAAAGGTCATATACATTAAATAAAGCATGCCTCAGTCTGAATTTCTATTTTCAAACTGTGTCCCGTGCAGAAGGGACAAGCTGACAGTAAAGGTTGTTTTAAAGTTGTGCAGGGAGATTGATTGGCCTGTCAGCTGGGGGGTGTTTGACAGTGCTGGTGTTTGATTGGTCTCTGTCAGCGGGGGGTGGACGGGGCATTCTGGGGGGGCGGTGCACACATGAAGGAGGGATGGAGAGGTGGGACGAAGGAGTCCCCTGGGATGGCAATTGCTGCTCTAGTGTCAAAGTGGCAAGGTGGAGAGGAGACATGCACTTGTTAGGTTTTAAGTTTCAAGATGCTTCTTCACACTCTGTCTCCCCTCTGTGTCCATCCTCTCTGACTCCCCTCTCTGTGTTCATCCTCTCTGACTCCCCTCTCTGTGTTCATCCTCTCAGTGTCCATCCTCTCTGACTCCCCTCCCTGTGTCCATCCTCTCTGACTCCCCTCTCTGTGTTCATCCTCTCTGACTCCCCTCTCTGTGTTCATCCTCTCAGTGTCCAT
>JAABNY020000019.1:17934068-17949618 GCA_015164015.2 Brevimyrus niger
GCGGCGCGCGGGCACGCCTATCTCTCTTACTCGCCCGCTCCCCCCCCACACACACACACACACACACACACACACGCACACACACACACACACACACACACACACACACACACACACACACTCACATAGACCCAGTAGCCACCGCTGGTGTTTGTGTAGGCAAAAGCATTCATATAGTGCAGGAGTGAACTGCACTTCCCTGAAGACATTTCCTGACAGGGAGCTCCTGGCGCCCCCGGCCATATTCTCGATCTCTTGGTGTCCACTCCCTGCGAGGGTCCCAGGAGAGCGTAGTCATGGGGGCCCAGTCATTGAAGACTTCTTTGGAGTAGTCATGTGGTCTGGGGGGGGGGGGGGGCAGAAGCTTGAAGGGCAGAGTCAGGCAGAGAGAGGCACACTCACAGTGTAGACACACAGCACACAGTTGTACCTGGAAGCCGGCAGCGTAGATCACGTTCCGCAAAGGGCTGATCAGGTGATTCGCCAGGTTTCCTTGCTGGCTGCAGGACAGTTTGAGTCACACCTGCACATGCTCCATCGAGCTCACCAATTTGGGCCCCCCTGCACAGGGGTCAACCTCATTTATACACTGCCTGGCCAAAAAAAAAGTCGCCATTTGAATTTTTTTGTTAGGCCGCCTTTAGCTTTGATTATGCCGCACATTTGTCATGGCATTGTTTCCATAGGCGTATGCAACATCTCACCCTCTATTTTCATCCAGATTTGTATTCCTTTCTCACCATTTGTCATCCTGTATTGACAAGTGAGTTGAACCACTCCATAAAGCCTCCTTCATTACATCCCGAAGACCTTCAATGAGGTTAAGGTCACAACTCTGTGGTGACCAAGTCATACGTGAAAATGATTCTCCCTGAATCACTCTTTGACAATTCGAACCCAATGAATCTTGGCATTCTCGTCCTGGAATATGCCCATGCCAACAGGGAAGAAAGAATCCATTAAAGATGGATGGAGGTGTAACCTGGCCATTCAGTAGAATCAGGTACTCAGCTGACTTCACTTTATTGCCGCATAACTTGCAGGACTGTAATAATGATCTGGTCATTGACTATTAAGTATTTTCTGATATAAATTCAAATGGTGACCTTTTTTTGGCTGGGCAGTGTATATAACCCCATGCTACTGAAATACTAGATCACCAGTTACCCAGTCACTGGTATTTTGTTTTCTTACCCCATTTCCTTTATCCAGTGTCAGATGTGGCCTTTTTATCTCTCACTCCTATAGGCTCCTGCAATAATTATGTTACTATGAGAAAAGTCACCTGACATACTGTATGCCTTTGGGGTCGATTTGACCCCAGGGTAGGTGTGAATGCTAATGATGTGCTGGGGGGTGGGGGTGTAGTCAAAAGACTGGATTTATTGGTATTGATTAGTCCCACCTGTCTCTCATTTTCTCAGAAATGTGCATAATGGGCTGTACCGTTTCCTCTCCCTTGGCGTCGTGGAACCTCACGTTGCAGCAGTGCTATGTTGTTTATTGATTTGTTTGTTTGTTGGCTTGTGAATAATGCTCATACGTTCATAATACTGGCATCACCACTGGCCAGCCCCTGCCCCTGTTTCCCAATTTGCAGACAGTCCACGTTTTTGCTTCCTCCCAGCTCCCTAAAATGTGGAAGGAATCTCGCAGGAAGCTGGAGGGAGCAAAAACGTGGACCACCTGGGGGTCCCGATGGACCAGGTTGGGAAATAGTGCCATAAAGGGAAACTTTTCCAATAAACCTGTTAAATGCTGTCAAGTCCCAGTCTCAGGTGGCTCACCGCCACGACCTGAAACGCCCCTACACTGTGACATCCTATAATAGCCTTATTGACAGCTGTGTTACAGCGACCCTCTAGTGCACTGTGCAGAGAGCAATCAGCAGAGTGTGCAGCTTAATCGAAGCTGTCATTAAAAAAACAGGAGAAAAACAAATCTGCTGCATAATCACAGGGCAAATCCCATCCGCATGCCTTTGGAATTTGAGGACGAAATCCACCAAAGCCCCACATGAACATGCAAACTCCACACAAACCAAGCCGGTGTCAGTATTGAATCCACAGCTGTTTGTGTGCAAGATCACAGCATTCCACTCCTGGCCTTCAGTTTCTTTGGTATTTATGTAAATATCGGATTAAAACATTTGGTAACACTTTCCGTTAACTGCACCTTCATAATGAATTCGTTTTGCATTCCTAGTGTGAATAGGGTTATAGTGGGTGAATAGTAGGGTGAATAGTGAATGTTTTTCCATAAGATTGCTTTTTCTCTCCAAAAACAATTTTGAATGTGTTTTTTTTTTTTAAGTAACTAAGTGACTCGGTTACTACTCAAGTACGAATCATGAACAAATAATGCAACTGCATGAAATATATGAATTGATTAATGATGAACCAACATGGGAGCAGTACACAACTAATGCTTAATTTCTGGTTAATTAATACATTAAGTAAGGGTGTGCTACTACATTATTTGTGCCACCTCAACTCAACTAAAGTTAATGCTTTCCATCAATGGGTGATACTGTGGCTGGGGGGATCCTGCATACCTCCAGGGTTGTGGGTTTGAATCCTGCCTCTTGGAGCTTCCCACATATTCCTGTTTCCTCCTGCACTGAGAGACATTCAGGAAGGCTCACTGTTAGAAGTTTCCCATACTGAAAGATTCTTTATAGACTGGTGGCCCATCCATCTAAAGTGCCTCCCAGCTTTGTGCTGCCTGAGACAGACTCCATGTGACCCTCACCAGTATAAGTAGTTGGAAGCTGGATTGACTCTTCCCTCTTCTCCATTTTGGTGCTAGAATAAATTTCAGCCGTTAGTCATAAAGTTGCAACATGTTAAGCGAAACTCCCAGAAGTCTCCTTGGGTTTCATTTGACATTTGTGCTTAGAGCTGAAACTGTAGCATCAATAATAAACATGAACCAAGTCATTAAACTGGATTAGGCTAAATCTTTTAACAGCAAACACAAAAAAACAGTCAGCATGTTCGGCTGCGTTGAGCCACATGGTTCTAACCAGCAGAGCTTGACCGCTGAGAGGGCATCACAGCAGTGGCTAAATCCCATGTTTGATAGGAGATCCCCACAGTCAGAGTGGGTCCAGGCGGATCAGTGTCTTCCACACGCATGGATTGCAATTCAAGCCATGCTGAGTTTCGGATGCCTGGTGAGGACAGAGAGTCCCTTTGTTTTAAAAACTAGAGGGACCAGGGCATGTGATAAAGGGCAGATTGGTACAGGAGCAGTTGGTGACAGATATCCAGCTTGTATCATAAGCCAAGCATCAAGCACGCGGCCCCTTGCTGGCACTCTATGGGGTGTCTGAGTGACAGCTCATTAATGGAGTCCTACTTCCACGGATGATTTCGGGTCCAGCCTACAGAGCCTCATAACAAATTCATTAACAGTGGAGGCCAGAACACCCACTTTTCCCCACGTCTGGAAAGTCTGCAAAGTTTGCTATTCATCAGTGTTGTTTGAATAACCTCCCACCTACAAAATGACACTCGGGTGCATCTTTCCTGACCCGTAAACCCCGCCCCCCCATCCACCTCCACGGGGAGCACGGGATACTGAGCTGAATGACTTTGCTCTGGCTTCTGCCTTCAGTGCTGACAAGGGAATATTTCAGATTGTACAAGCCTTTCTCTATCACTGCCTGTTTCATGTTTCCTCCCGCCAAATAGTGGAAATAAGGGTTATGCATGTATTATTTTTACATTAAACACAACAGCATGATACAGATACATATTTAACTAGCAGACTGATAAGATTGTTAAAATACACATCTGAACAGAAAATGGTTTCAGCAGTCCATATTCCAGAGATAGTGGAGAGTGTGACTTTTATCCCTATTCATCATTCTTAGACATGCTCATTGATTTCTGCAGGAACATAAAGTCTAGTGACAGCAGAGGACCTGCATCTGTGGACAAAATCTATGCACGCCTTTCCAGAATATTTCGGATTTGATTAATGGCCCATTTGACTGTTTTCCATGAATAAACAGCCTGCATTGATAATACTTCCAAAATGGAGGTGCAGGCTTTGAAATTGATGTGGAGATCACGCAGAAGTTTTACGGGTATTCAGATTTTTCTGGAGAATTTGAAGTACAAGGGGCAACATTGAACCATGTGAAACTTCTCGAATGCTGGACGTTGTCTGCCCCCGTTTGACTGCAACTCAGCCTCGGAGCTGACAGGGACCCGTATCAGATGGCTGTTTTGTTTTTCGCTTGTGATATACGATGGACAAAAGTACCATTCGACAATTTGATATGGGATTTTCACAGATGGGTCTGTTGGAATATGATTGCTGAACGCTTTAGAGCTACATTATCCAGGATGCCATGCTTTCTCTGTCACATGGCAATAGTGTCAAGCTAATAGTACTGTACTTTGGTAAACAGCTGCTATTTAAAAGCACCACTGGGGGTAATAGTGCATTATGTGGAGCGAGGGAAAGGTTTGAGATGAAGATGCTGTTGGCTTTATGGAGTTGTGAACCAGCCAATCAAACACGTGTATTTTGTATTGATGTGTCCCTGAGGGATTATTAAGACTGGCACATCCTTAGGCATCCTTTGTGTGTTTTGGTTTGTTTTATATTATGTTAGCCTGATTCCTCAGCATTATATTGTATCTCTTGCCTCTGGGTTGTTTAAATACAGTGAAGCTCCCCCTCTATCACCTAGAGGAACCCCACTGCTGACTCTAGTCACCGTCCATGATTTCATGGTGCTCATATCAACTTTATGACTGCGCCTCTATTCTGAGCCTCCATTACGGTGATTAAAATGTGGAGCCGCAACAACAACGACGGACAGAAGACGGATAGGCGGCTTATGGTGATTAACAAAAAGACGGTAACACTTCATGTAGGATTATGTGCTCAGTCACTGCATTATTTATCGTTATTACCGTTTAATTCCCCACCATCTCTTTTACAATTAATTTAGTGCATAATAAGAATAATAACAACAATAATAATTAAAATATATAAACTATTAGTCAAAATTGAACATGAGTAATGTTTTGTACCTTGTTCAAAAATGTTTACATTCAGTTTTTTAGACCTTAGAATTATGTACTATTAAACTTAATTATCTGTTTATAGGTTACATGTTTAACTTCTGCACCGTGCTCTGAGTAGTTTAGGATTAGGTTTTCATACATTAGGTTCTCTGAACTAGAAGCTCTGCGAGATATTGAGCTTTTCAAAACGTAACCTGTCCTGAGGCCTTGCTTATGGACTGGGAATTGGTTCGTGACATATGTATTACTCTGGAATATTGGCGTGTGTCCGTCCCTCGACTGCATTTCTCGTATCATGCTTTGTACCTGTTCTCCTGGATCCTGAATAATGAAGCCATAACTCTTCTGATTGCTGCACGTTCCTCATAAAAGAATTAAACAAAACCAACAGCAAAATAACCAGAGGGTCAATGTTAATTAAATTAGCAGAAATATATATATGTGTGTGTATATATACACACTATTATCAATATTATAATATTGCGTGCTTTCTGAATTTTACTGTTTGTTATTTGTTTATTAGGGAATGCCATAAGCTGCCCTTCAGTGCCCTGAAAGCCTCCTATAAATAAAATGTATTATTATTATTATTCTACTATAGTGCAGTTAGAGGGGCTTCAGGCTGCTAGGGTCCTCCACAACCCGTATGTACATCTCATCTCACATCTCAGTGGGCTGGTCTGGAAACGGCAATCACACCATTGGCTGGTAACCATGCCTGGGCATCCTTGGGCAGGTCTCATTGCAAGATTCCAAGCACTAAGTAGCATTTAACACCAATTACAGCCCCCAATTCTGGTGCCCCCTCAGGACGGGACAGTCTACTTTGGCAGTCAATCGTTTCAGGGGATTTTTGATGACTTTGAATCAGATCAAAAACCTGTCAGAGACCCGAAACACTTATAGTTTGATTCGTGAATATCTGTCACAAAACATTTTTTTACCACCGGCTCAGGAGGAATACGTTTCTGCTACGGGAAATGGGTTTGCCCGGACAGGGGGACGTCAAGCACGAGCCGATGATCTCTGGAATTCTGTTATGTGCCCTTGTCATTACATCCGTATGGCTTCAGTGTAGGTCACTGTGGAGAAGAATGTCCATTAAATAAATGAAAATATAATTCTGGTCAAAGGTGATGGCTTTTATGCCAACCACATGTGGCACTGGGATTGTCGCAGCCATAACAATAACACACAAAAGTAAATGCGTATCTGCTCAGAAAAAAAACAGTAACATTGTAACACATGCAAATTCTATTCGCAAAAGGTTACTGACAACTTGTTGGGTAGCTAGATGAAGACCTCAGGGGAAAAATTCCACGTATTTGTTACATTTCAGCACCAGCTCAGTTAATTAATTAGTTAATTAGCTCAGTGAAGTGTTGGGTAGCTGTACGAGGTGTATTAATGGTCGGGTCAAAAAATACATGGGTCTATGAGACGACCGCTTCAGTCGTCAGACTTTAGGAGAGTTTTAGAAATGGCTAAGCTGACACACTTTGACAGACATAACATCATAGTTCTACAGCAACATGAAATGAAACATCTTTTTCTTTTACGGCTTGACAATTTTACATAGGTAGTGCTGTATCTAAAAAAAACATTGGTAGGGCTATGGACCCCGGTTTTAGAGTATTTTCCCTCTCGTGTTGTATTAGCCTTGAGCTAAAGCAGCGCCCTGGTCCGCTGCTCTTTCTCTCTTTCTCATGTTCTTGAGAGTTCACGTTTTCTTCTGCTGTCTAAAAACAGGCGGACATGCAAATTGGTGTCTCAAAATTGTGCTTATATGTGCATGTGTCCCCCCTGGGGAGTCGTCCGTCTCTTACCCTGAGCTGCTTGGGACAGGCTCCAGGTTCACTCCAGCCCTGTATCCGTTATACGAGATGGATGTTCGCAATTGAGACAGAACTGCCATAAATGTATTAATAAATGCTTTGCTTTAGTCAAAAAGCGGCCGGCCAGGAAGCACAACCAGCAGCATCCAGTGAGTTTTCGCTGGAGAACTGACCATGTTACAGGTGTTGAATAAACACATGTAAACAGACAGGATCCATACATCCCACAAGATTCCCACTTAAATTGCGCTAGTCGATACTGCTTGTTTACAACAGACTTCTGGGAGTGAGGCATGCCACAGAGCAGCGGTGAAAATGGAACTCATGATGTTAGGCACACGCACACACACACACACACACACACACACACACACACACACACACACACACACACACACACACACACATACACTTTCATAACATTCCCCGGAGACTCTTCATTCATTTCTTTGGGCATAACCCACATCTTGTCAACTTTATCCCTACCCAGCCCTTACCCTCAAATAACCAAACAAAATACAAAATTTTTGGCATGCAAAAATGTCCCCACAACGTCAAAATAACAGGCTCCTATTTAACCATGACTCACACAGACACTCAAACACTTCCGATTTCCAACACAACAGAGATCGTCCTTGTATGGGGTTGCTGAGAAGATGCCCTTTCTGCATTAGAGTGTCACACATGAATACATGAACACTTGGAATACAATTGTTGCTATTAATCTGGTACAAGGTGGTCGCAGTGCCCAAATTTCAATCCGTGTTCCCTTTGCCGTATCTGAACACGCAACATATATTTCCTTATTAATGGATGAAGTTCCAGACCCCCCCAGGTCACATAAATGATTAGAGAACATGAGACAAACTAATTAAATGATTTGATAAGGCTTCTGACATATTCTGAGTTATATTTCCCTTAAGCGAACAAGTCAAAAAGTACTAGTGAGTGATCATTAGTGTCTCTGCGCCTGTGGTTATTCTATAGGACTTGCAGATCCATTTTCTAGACCTTAAAACAAAATTAAAAGAACTAGGCATCATAATGGATGGGGAGACTTTAAAATATAATGTACTCAAACAAAATGTAATAAAAGTTTCAACATTTTTCAAAGGAATAAAGTCATCACAGTTCCATTTTCTACCCATTTACAACCCTGTACTGGTTCCGTAACACAACCCTTGAATGATTTTAGGTTGAGAAGAGGCTGGAGTAGAATATTTTAATGGCAGTAAGAGTCCATTCTGCAATAGCAACATCCTGGTATATATTTGTAGGGCAAGTTGCTCATATCTTGTGTATTTTTAAGCCAATTGCTACAAAGAGTTTTTTTTTGGATTTGTTGGGTTTATAATAAGAATAAATGGCGGGGGGGGGGGGGGGGGGGGTGCAATCTTATCCGCAAAGGGCCAGTGTGTATGCTGGCTTTTGGGATAAGCTTTAGGTCAGCTGTTCAAACCCAAGTGTGAGGACTCTTCAGCCAAACAGTCCTCCTAATTAGTAATTTAATTTGGAAGTTGCAGAGAAAACCCAAATACCCAACAGCCCATTCTGGATAAGACTGGGCACCCCTGCTTTAGACACCTGACCCTGTGCACAGACTCCATCTTTTCTCTCTATGTATGTCTTAACAAAGAGAATAATATAGGATATATTACAAAAAGCAAAACACATTCCAATGTACCTGTTTATGTACAAATGGCAAATAAGAAAAACTTAATTTCATTTCACACTGTTAAGCATCATTACCGCCTCACAGCAGCAGGTTACTCTGAAAGCCTTCCTGCAGAGAGCGCCACCCAGCACTGAAGTCCTTTAAAACCGCATTAATGTTTATGTCTATCACCTGATTGCTGCTGTTTCCCCTTGACTTCAGCCTGAGATGTGTAAACAAGCCCTCTGGGTCATACGCCGACCGTCGTACTCCGAGGGGTGGTTAATCTCTGCGAAGAACCCTGAGTCAGAGGCCATTAAAAGCTACGCAAAAAGACACGAAGAAAGAACGATGCACTGAAAAATAGATTCAAGGATGTGCTCGTCTACCAGATCAATAGAATTACTTCTGCAGCTGAAGACAATAGTGGCAAGAGAGTCGGCCTCATATTATTATAGAGGGTTAGTCAAGAGGATTTATGCTGTGTCTCCCTGACCTTGACAGCTGCCTACGGGACCGTGCTTGTCAAAACCTCAGAAATGTAATTCCCAGCTGACAACATTCCACCGCTGACCCCAGCACAGAGACCTTCTCACGCCGGGACAAACTTCGGCAGTGGCTCTGATTGCCTGGCCTTTTGAAATGATATTTTCATGCAGGTCGCATGGCAACTTCCAACTCTGCCTCTGTGAATATTTTAAACCCTTTCTATTGATTACAGACTTCGACTTTTTTTTGGTGAATCTCTAATGTTGTATTTTGGACAAGAACGAATGTATTTAGTTCACTGATGTTGGGCAGGTCTTCTTTTTGCTTGCTTAAAAGTAATGCCGGGTAAAAAACATGTTCTGCTCCCTTGCGAAGCTTGGCCGCGTGTCACTTTGGAGCCGCACACCTGTCACCTGTCATCCCAGAGGATGCTTCATTTGCCCCCTCTACTCTTTCTGTCAATACCTTTGATTTTGGGCAAATTACAGCATGCTGTTAGCTAATTATTTTCTGTGTGTCACAGCAATGCTGCCAGTCACAGTGGTTTTACCGTAATCTCAAATTGGGGGGTGAGAGACATGGTAGGCTTTCTCCTGCTTAATGATGACCGCTGATTAAGGTCACATTTTGTATATTTGTTTTAAAATAACTTCTGTTTGTCTTGCTATGTTTACTCCATTCTATACTGACTGAAGAGATTGCATGTGTAGAGAATATGCCTCAGTAGAAAGACAGAAAATTACATTTAGAAAGCCATACAGGCTCATAATGGGATAATAGGGGCCCATTACTGGAGTCCTTTGAGAATTTTTCTGTCACACAATGAAATAAAACAACAGCTTGTCTGAGGTCATACAGGCATGACACCACCAAGTGTGTTTTTTACACTGAAATATCAGCTCATGGGAGTTTTACTTGAAAATCTTCTGAGGGCAGAAGGAAGAATGATTGGTTCAGGGAGATAACCAATCAGATTTAAGAGGAGGCGGGTCTATATCAACCAAACAGATGTCCAACCATTCAGAATATATGGGATAGGTCTAACCTCTCTATACGAGAGCTGATATGAGTACACTTACATACCAGGAGTGAGGCGATGTCCTCTTTCTGCTGAGGGGAAACGGGGATCAGGGACTGGGGGTAGCCGCCGTCACCTCAGCTCTGACATCTGCATAATCGAATGGAGTTCCACTGCAAACTTCGAACGTTCATTAAAAAAAAAAGTTTTATTTATATGAAGATGGCTCTGGTCCCCCGCTTCTCCCTGCAAAACCAATCGCAGTTAACCAAATGAGAGGCATTAGTTTTAAGATGCAAGAGGGATTCTTAAACTTGGATGTGGTCCACAGGCGGTACTGCCGCGGTTCCTCTGCATCGCTTCTGGGGATTTCGTGGGATTATTTCACAACGTAAAAGGATTATTACTGCATCCAACTGCAAACCCAAAAAGATAAAAAACAAACTAAGACGTCTGAGTGAATGGGTCATTTTGTTAAGTTATTTATGCTGGGAGAATACATCCTAACCCAATAAGGAAAAACAAATAAACACTATTTCATATAGGTATTTCATATCTATAATTCATATTGAACCATATACCTAAATGGAGAATATGTCATGTTTAAAATTTATAGGGTATTTTATGTACATTTTTGCCTGCAATCAAAAAGTCTGTGTTTAATAAGTACGCTCAAACCTGAAAGAATATTTCAGTGAAATATGCTTATTCTTGTTTGCACCATTTCTCTATTATACTCCATATTTGCGAAACTAAACAAGGGTTTTGCAAATATGGAAATTGTTAATAGTAATGAAAGCTGTAGTCTGCTTTTTGTACATTTAAAACTGAGTAAATAAGATGTAATGAAATTGAAATGGGTCAAGAGAACAATCGCAATCAGTATTTTAATTCCGCCTCGTTTGTAGTCATGTGTCGCCATGAGTGGCATTAGCAGTAGCCAATAGCAGCAGCGTCTCGCTATTCGCTTAATGCCGCTGAAATTTGCCTGGGTAAAGGGGCTGCATGGCAGAGCCCTGTGCCGTTAGGTCAGTACTGCAGCCCTGAGATTTAGGAGCAGTCCACGGCGCGGCTGTGGATGTTTCGCGAGATTACCCTTGGCAGCTCTGTCAATAACACCTGGACCTTGTGCAGATTGCCATCAGAAGGAACAATTTATTGGTTGATCGCTATGCTCTTATACCTTGTGCCTGTACCCGTAGCTTAACTGAAGCAGAGCATTATAATAGATGGGGTCTCAGACTGGGATCGAACTGGGTGGGGTCTACATTGCATTTTGTGTATAGTCTGCATGCCTGTAGGTGCATTTGTATGCATGTATATGCACAGTGTATTGTGCAAAAGTTTTAGGTAGTCAAAGAAAATTATACTTAAATGATCTTTATGTTGGTGTAAAACTATATCTGTCAGTGTTTGCTTAGCCATTTAAAAACCTCTGCTAAAGTCACCCCAGTGTTTGCAGCCCCCCATCCAACACACCCGTGCAGTTTCGATCACTAACATACCTCGAATGGCTAATCAATATCTCATTGAGTTTTTTTTTTTAATGAATTAAACTAATTCATTAAGTGAGGTTATGGTAAAAGCTAACAAATACATGGAATGGTTGAGGTGCCCCTGAGGAGAGGATAGGAAGCTGAAACGCTACTCTGTAAGCCATCTGACAAGATATTAGTGACTTTTTAGAGAAAAGAATAACTCCTTAGTTTTTATCATGTTACGTTTGTTTTTTCTTTCTTTGCGTTTATTTTAGGGTAAAATTTTATCTGAGCAATTCTGAGCAAAAATAAACTACTAAGATAAACAGCTTTATACACAACTTTTGCCCAGAATTGTATGTATCTATGTACACAATTGTATGTGTGTGTGTGTTACATGTGCATGTCTGTATATGTGTATGTAAGGATTGTAAGATTCATCAATCAGCATCGGCATAAAAAGTAACTTTAAAATGTATTTGGCGCAATTTTAAAAAGTGTTCATCAGGTACAATTTAGAGGATTAACTCAGGATGCATTTTTCTAATTTTTCTGAATTGATAAAATCTGATTTATTAATACTTTATGTAGTTAATAGTAGAGGTCCTATGTCTTTATTATTATAGAAACGTCATATTTTGAATCATTCCATCATATCATGTTGAATCATTGTATTGAATGAAATCCTATCAAACTGCACTGCATCACAATGGAGGTGAATCCTATCGTATCTTATTAGTAGCTGCTTCATATGTATCTTTAATGTATCGGATCGTCGGCAATGCACTGAGGTGTGTATCATGTCGGTGTCAATGACGCAGATGCACATCCCTAATGAGCGTGTGTTATGTATATGTTGATGTATGCCTGCTCAGCTCTAGCTCTTATCTTTTAGATATTCATCTATGTTTAAAAAGTATCAAGATTTTAATCATGTGTTTTGCATTAAAATGAAAGCTGATGGAAATTCAAATCTATGTATTTGCCCAGGCATGTGTATCTATCTATGTGTGTATCTTTCTACGGAGGATGGTGGGCTGGTCAGATCAAAACCCCTTTTTTTGTATGAAAACAAAGGAAATTCCAGTCTTAAATTTGTTATTGTTTGTGTAATTCTTGAATGGAATTTGGATGAAATCTTTCATCATATTTAAACTTTGAACATTCAGATTCCTTCAATGGTTAAATTTACTTCTTGTCAGTTAATATTTAACTTTTTTAGCAGGTGATTCAGGCAAAGTCAGAAATGTTCAATTTAATAACAAGCCTCCTGCATGAATGACTACAGACCAATAGCACTCACTCCAATCATCGCAAAGTGTTTTGAGAGAGTGGTTCTGGCCCTCATCCAGAGCAACATCCCAGACACTCTGGCCCCCCTGCAGTATGCCCACCGGCCCAACAGGTCTACATCAGACCCCATCGCTGCTGCCCTTCGCTATTCCCTCTCCCACCTGGTAAACAGACTCCTATATCGTGATCCCCTTTGTCGACTACAGCTACGCCTTCTACACAGTCATCCCCCACAAACTCGGCCGGCACTCCGCCCTCTGTGACTGGCTCCTGGACTTTTTGACTGGCAGACCTCAGTGTGTCAGGTTCGGCAACAGGACTTAAGCCAGCATCACCACAAACACTGGCATCCCACAGGCCTGTGTTCTCACCCCCATCCTCTACACCCTGTTCACCCACGACTGTGTCGCCTCCCACAAAGACCTGGACACTGAGCACCACACAGCTGGTCAAGAAGGCTCAACGGCGGCTGTACTTCCTGAGGAGTCTGAGGAAGTTCGGTATGTCAACCAAGATCCTCAGCAACTTCTACAGCTGCATTGTGTTGAGCATTTTGTGTGGACAGCAAAGAAAGAATTTTATTGCACAGAGAAATGAACATTTCTTTTGTACATATGACAATAAATGTTTTGAAACTTGAATCTTGAAATAGTAAATAAAAGAGGGAGGGATCAATTGGAGCCTATGAAGGGTAACTATGACCCTTCGTTCACTTCACTACTGACAAATCCTCTATGGCCTAAGTATGTACAGTGGTTCCTCGGTTCTCGAACTTAATCCGTTCTGGACTCTGGATCGAATCCTAAAAAGTTCAAGTTTTGATTGAATTTTTCCCATAGGGGATAATGGAAAACCGATTAATTGGTTCCCAGCCCCCCAAAATTACACCTAAATATGTTTTTGTTTGTTTGTTTTTAGCATTTAAACACAAAATGAACAGATTAAAACAAGAGGAGCATTTTTATCTTAATGGCTTCCAAAACGATAAATATCCCAACATTACCCCTGTCCTGCCCCGATCATCCGCTCCTTCCGTGTGCCACGCCCCCTCGTTAACCTCGTGTGGGATTCCCATGTGATCAGCTGTTTCTGGTAGTTGTCATTAGTCCTCTATACTAAATCCGTGTTTCAGGTTGTTTCCCTAGTCCAGTACTTGGGTGCGTTCAACTTGCTTACAGCGCTGGCTTAAAGCAACGAATTCTGATTCTGACAATGCATTACGATTCGATGCATTGCAACCTCTCACCTGGCTGCACAAACTGGAACTGCCTCCGTGACGATACATCTTTGCTCTTTGCCTGAAGAGTTTAATTACACGCATAAAGTTTGTATCCCAGGCAGTTCCGATAGGTAATCTGCTATTTCTGCCGAATATCACGTAAAGCAGAGAGAACTGGTTTTCAGTTAATTTACCTGGTAAAATTAAGTTTAAATAAATGACATAAATGCTCTAATAGTACACACAATTTAGTGGTTTATTTGTTGCTAGTTACTGTAATGTTGCGTTGTTGAATTTGGTTAATCATTCAGTTTGTGAAGAAGGCATTCAAGTAAGAATTGCATTGTAGTATGACTAATTTCCTGGCGCGTACAATTTATATTAGGTCAGCATTCACGGTTCGACTTCTGATATTCAGATCAAGTTCTAGGTCAAACTGTTTTGTCCGACTTTCAAGAAATTTGAGTTCTAGTGAGTTCGAGAACCGAGGTACCACTGTGCAGCATTTCTAGGCCAAGAATGGCGGAGGTTTTTGGGAGGTCTTTCCATACCTTTTACAAATCATATAATTATTTGAGTTGCTGATACAGTACAGTATGACTCTTAAGCCTGGAACGGACGCAGCTGGTGGAAGTTGTCGTGCGGGCGGTGAGACTCGGTAACTGCCTGTCACACCAGTGTTTGCGGCATGGTCAGACAAAGCTGAGATCCATCAGCGCCGTTTTGGTCGATTAAATATGTCGAATCAGCATCTAAGCAAGTTGGTGAAACTGAGCTCTCTGATTGGGATATACGAGTGCTCAAACCTTTTAGTCTTTTTTTTGTTTGCAATTTTTTGAATCCTGAAGGATCCTATACTTTTGTCACCAAATAGCGCCCTGACAATAGCACCCCTGTAAATACAGAGTATCACGCACCAGGCAGGAAACCCACAGCCTTCGCTTAGCATGGATGCTACAGTGTGACATCGCTGGCAACCCTCCTTCCCTTGGTTGGGAGGAGGTGACATTTGCTAGTGTTTCCCAGGGTGCTTGGTTGGCACTTGCCTGCCCTGCCTTCACTTGTAGTCATGCCGATGTGTTCTGGTGCAAAACTTCACAATCAGTGGAGCTGACTGCAGCTGTCCATGTGTCTGCCTTGGTTGGTGCTACTTTTTTGCCGCGGACTTGGTGTGTAAACGAAACATGTGTCATTGCATTACAAGGACTAAATATTTTACAGATAATGATTTTTTCAAAAATGATTTTCTGTTTATAATTTCTTAAACTGCGTAATGATTCGTTGCGATTTAAAAAGCAAGTTATTCCTTGTTTGTTTTATTAAATCATTCCGGTTGGCTGTGGGCTGGGAATGATCAATAAATGAGTCATCGTTCAACAGGAAACAGCATACAGTACAAGGCCCACTGATCTGCTCCCTGACAAATAAGCCTTTAAAAAAATTAATTCATGCACAAGATGTGCAACAAAGGCTTATGGGATTTTAGACGTGAGAGTGTGGGGGTGGGGGGGCAGCAGAC
>JAABNY020000019.1:17949718-17963388 GCA_015164015.2 Brevimyrus niger
GGGCCACTGTCTGCGAAGCAGAGATCTAGAGAAACAGTTATGCTTGGGACGGCACGGTGAGAGGGGGTGGTCTGTGGGGGCGTGTGGGGGGGGGGGGGGGGGGGGGGGCAGGGCTGGAATTTCCCACCCCTGCTAAAATGAATTTTAAGGGCCGCTGTCGAAGCCCGGAACTAGGTGTGCGCAGTTCAGCGGCACGTGTCGCAGAAGGGAAGGTGTCATCTTCCACAGTGCTTTCTATTAATTACCGGACACTAGAAATTAAGTGCAGCCAATATATTCAATTACAGCCAATGACAACGTAATGACCTCATGCATTTAAAATTAGCTCTAGTCCTAATCGAGTGGCAATCAGGATGTGCTATTCTGATTTCACCTACGAATAGACTGCCTCGTTTCACTTTTAATTAGTTTCATTGGCCGAGATGGAGAGGTTCGGTTTTTTGGGCAGAAACATTCAGTTATTCAAATAAGGGACTGCATTGAGCATTATCTGTCACTGAAAAGGATACTAGATGGCTCTTAATGAGAGCTAGAGGGCCATTTCCATGCAAGTTTAGTCAGATTGCGGGCCCACGTGAATGTTAGCCTTAGATTGTTGAATTAAAGATAAGTCAGTGCACTAAAAAGGCCAGATTCTGAACCGCTTCTGTCTGTGCCTGCTTCTTCCTGCGGAGCTTGCTGGTCAAAGAGCTCTCTCGCCGCACACGTGAATATAAACATGGCTTGTCCGGTGCTGTTCCACTTTCCCTGGCCCTTCCTGCGTTGTACATTGTATTTAGATCTGTGCTTCACGGCCTCCCAGCGCATCCTGTAGACAAATAATTTCCATATTTACAGCGTGACTGAGGAGCATTGCCTTTTTCAGTTTTTTTTCCTACTCTTCTTCTTGTCCCAGTGAGTTAACCTTACCTGGATTTTCCGCTCTCAGCTGTTTTTTGATAGCTTACTTCATGGCTGCCCGTTAGCTTTAGCAATGCCGCGTCGCACGCCATCGCTCAGCCCAACGCCCATTTTGTCATGCTGCCGTCCCAGACGCTGCGTTACCACTGGGCACCCAGTATTATGAGCTTTTACATAAACTGTACATTAAGCTATATTCCACTGATTCCGTGGTACCAATGTATTTTCTGGCATCTGCTTCAGCCTTGCCTAGCTTCAGGCTAGTTTGAGGCTTGTCTGGGTTCTCTCGTTACTGAAAAACACACCTTCCAGAAAGGAAGTTTAACTATGTACAGCCGGTTTAATTAAAGTAATTTGTTTAAGCAAACTGCTATCTACTCACACTTGTGTGTGGAGTATTTGCAGACATAATTGTCTACATATTTAATTTTGATGACAAACGGGTACCGATAAAATATGTGATTTACCGAAACCTTAAGTGTCATCCATCCATTTTCTGTATGCTTATTGATATCAGGGTTGTGTAGAGGCCTCAAAACGAGCCCAGGCAGCAAAAAGGTACAAGACAGAGGCTGCACTGGCAAAGGAAGGGCTCTTACACACAAAGTCACTCTGGGAAATATAGAGATACCAGGTAGACTAGGACTAGAATGTGAGGCAGTACCCAAGGAAACCCACACATAGCGCAGCGGTGGGCATCAGACCCCCAGTGCTGCTAGTATGAGTATATGATACAATATGATATGATATGAGTATATGATACAATAGACGTGCTGTAACTGCAATAATAGAATAAAATAAGACAAGATAAACCTTTATTATTCCAACAGATTTGCAGTTTTATAGCAGCAAATTGGACAATACAAGAGTATATACAGCATAATCTGTAACCTAGCAATATATATATATTAGGCCAGTGTCTGATGTCACTTCCTGTATATGCTTTTTTTGTAGGTTGATCGTATGTAAGCAGTTGAGCACTTTAGATGTTTATATTTGTATATGTTGCAGTGTGTATTACTGCAGGTAGTTACCTATATAAAAAGCATCTTACATGTAACCCACCGGCTACATTTAACCTGACCTTAGGCTCCTGATTTGGACTCCAAGTGGTTCTTACCCATGTATGTCTGTTATTGTCAGTTCAATACTTCCATTAACCACGGGGCCTGACCACGGGCACATGTGTTAGCATAATATATGGTTAGAAGCAGGCCACTGTGCAGAAAGCAGATTTAATAGACCACACGTGAATCCATCTTTTGCCAGAACGAAGGAAAGGGGTTGAAATTGAATCATTCTTCAAAGGACGGTATCCAGGATCGTTCCGATTTATTTTTCCTAGGGCTTTGCCAAGAAAAGAGCAACAAATCGATAACCTCGCGAGGGGAAAAACATGAAGGGGTGCTTGAGATTATCTTATAACAAGATAAAAAATAAATGCTTATAAAACGATTCTGGTCTTCCGGCTCCTTTGACATGGTGAGTAATTAAGCTATTAAACGGCATCACCAAAAAACATCGATGAAGGAAAACTGGCACGTCTTAAATCTTTGTGAAAGTGGGAGGCTTTGGTAGAAGGTACTGTATCATTTGTGTTTGCGAACAGTTTTGGTTTACAAAAATTGTGTATGGCTGCCTCTTAGCTGAAGGGAGTCAGATTTCCTATGCTTGCTGTTACTTGATATTGTTTAATTTTTGCATGTGTATTCATGTTTTTAGCAAGTACCAATTTGGGATAAAGCATCACTATAATGAGGGACACTTACTGAGACCTGGTAACACTTAAACAGCAGGGTGCAGTCCTGCCTTCCCCTTCTCAATTACCAGCCATGACCTTTGCCAAACCAAATGACACCAATGTAACAGGTGTACATCTGACTGGAAACTCATCCTGCATTGCCACAACCAGCACGGCTGGGAAATAGCATAAAGCCTAATTAGCTAATAAGGTAATAAGCAGGCAAAAAGAACAGGAATCATTCACAGGAACTCTGCCTACTGCCTCCAGAGCCATTCTGAGATCCTTTGAGAAGAAGTCTGTTACAAGCTCTGCTTTAAGCTTTAAGTTCAGGCCCGGGTTTGAGCCCCTGAGGGGGGGGGGGTTCTCCAGCTGCTGTGTAGATGGGAGGTCACAGATGCAGATGTGAGGTCCCGTGCGGAACAGGTTTGGGGTTCCCAACCTGCCACGAAGACTGTGGGGATTGCCAATGCCCCCCAGTGGGCGCCGCATGATAGCAGCTTGGCGGCCCACCTCCCACTGCTGCCCCCCCCAGGAGGTGTACGAGCATCCCCTCCTCCCCATCTGCCTTTAATTAAAAACATGATTCGCAGTTCATCTCCTGAACGATGGATCAACAGTACAAAAGAAATAGTCTCCCAGATGTCACAGTTGTGAAAGATTCCAGATATATCAGTATTTTATCATACAATAAATTCAGAACGCAGAGTCATACAGGAACATGAAGGGGGTGCACAGCTGAGTGATGAATCTACAGCAAAGTAAATATGCTCCTAACATGCCCCAGCTATATGAAAATAATCATCTCCATTTACATAAATTAACGGAGCACACTGTATGCGATCGAGGCCAATTTCTTACATTAATGTAGGCAGTACCAACAGTATACGTGACATAAATGGAAATTTGAAGAAATACACGACATAACAGTATTTTTAAAAACGTACCGCTGATTTTACATCACATAAATATGTTTTAGGATTCCCAAGAATTTCGGGCTTTTATCTGAACGGAAAATGTAAGACTTCAAGAGAATTTAAAATATCGTATATACATATCATTCAGAAAGTATATTGTCTTTCTGTCTCAGAAGTCCCCTTCCCATTCAGAAATGGCATGGTCCCCAAATTGCCTTTACCTGAGACTGTGCACTTATGAACACAGTGTATGCAACTAAATGCCCCTTGTGTTATGATTATAACTGGTGTAAACTATTATTTTAAATGTTATACTTAGAGATTTGCCTACACGATTATTTTGACTGAAGTAGATCCATTGATTTGATTGCTGTGAAACGGCCACCTCTGGGTCTCCCTGCTCATTGAGGCCAGACACCCCGAACCACGCGATTGGTGAACTATGCAGTCAAGCCCAACCACAGATCCCTATTCCCTCCCACCTTATCTTCAGATGTGCACAGATTGGGGATTATAAGCGATGGCTCTGGATTTCCATGTGGGGATGTTCTTGCTCTCTCTCTCTCTTTCTCTCTCTCTCTCTCTCTCTCTCTCTCTTTCTCTCACATGTACGATTGATTGTTGTGCTTGGAGGGGAGAAGCACCTGCCGTCCATCCATCAGCGAGCCCTGGAAATAGGAAGAGGCGCTTCAGGACTGCTAAGAGGCAAATGTAGAGGAGAAGAGACAACAAGATGTTAATGAGCATCTGAGAATCTGGACAGACCTCTGGACTGTGGAAGGAGGTGGCCTGGTTAAGGTACAGTACGGTTGGGTCATATGGACCCATCAGCTTCAGTGACTCACCAGCCACATTCCTCCACATTATTATTATTTTTTAAACATTTTTAATGACTGTACTGTACCTGTAATACAGAATGAGTTTCAAATATTACAAATCCAGGTGGCGGATTTATCCCAGTACAGAAATCCACCATTCTATAATTTATCAGGCTGACGTCAATCAGGCACAAATACCATAAAGAAACATAATCCCGAACTTTAGGTCAGATACGCGCATTGTAGGCTATACACAAGAGACGGCAGAGCGGAGCTAACAAGTCTGGGACTCGTCAGAGTGAAATGACATGGACAGTAGCTAAGGGGAAGGCACAATAGTTTAAACAGAGGCCCAAACTGTTAATGAGATACAGCGGAAAACAACCGATTGTGGATTTCGCATAGTAATGCTTGATTTGGAACTATATATTTCTCTGCTATTTCTTTACGTGTTAAGCATTAAAAGTCTAATTTGAAAAAAAGTATTCCCCAATAGTTATTGTGGGGTTTGCCCTCCCTGCACTTCCAGGGTTGGGATTATGGGGCACATTTGCATCTTTAATTAAAATTTTATTTTTTTAAATAAAGGTGCTCAAACAAATTAGGCCTGTCTTTCCGAGGGGTGTGGCTACAGATGGTCTGCTTACTCAGTTTTTCCTGTCCCCTCCCGGTTGCCAACTTTTACCATCACCAGCCCTCCCCCCCCCCTGCATGCCCCCCCCTCAGATTTGTTCTGGTGTCAGCACTACACACTTCATGCACAACCGCACATAGACACTACAAACTCGAAGCCTGATTTTTTTTAAAAGGCAGCGCTGAAAATATAAACCTTTTCTCAAATGAAAAATTTATATGAGCCTTAAATATTTATCCTGCCTCCCAATCAGAGGGACATGTTGAATTCTGGCTGTGTCAGAATATCTCCCCCGCCCCAAAGTCTCTGTTCGCTGCAGAGCTCTGTATGTAACTCACGTTGACATCCAGTGTCAGACAGGGAGTCAAATGACATCATCATCAAAAAAAAAAAAAAAAAACAGTAAAACATCAGGAATCTAGCGAAAGGCTGGAAAACCCGAAAGGGAAAACTCGGTAACGCTATACACAAAGCTACCTAAAAATACAAAATAGTAAACTGAGTGACAGTAAGTTAGTTTGAGAGGTAGGGAAATAGAGCTGAAGGTCATTTGTATTTGACTGACAACCAAAATTGCCCCAAAGAACAGCCAACCAGCAATGAAACATCTTATACAGGAAGGGAGGCATGGCTGCTGGTAGATTATCTGAGTCTCTGAAATGCTGAAATGGGATCGCTGAGCAGGCAAAGCCCCTTTGATTCCTGGTTTGCTCTTGTTTCCAGGTTGAAGGACGAAAGTCTATAGTGACCATGGGCATAAGCAGAGCTGGTGAAATCCTCAGCACAGAGTCTGACAGAGCGAACCCATATGAAGTAAATCACCCGTGTTCCTTTTGGAGCCTGAGGTGTGACACAGGCTTATTGTTTTAGATTGAGTTTTCTCCTTTGAGTCAAGTTTTTTTCAAATTTAATCATGATACAGAAATACAGTACTGTGTATTATGTCTGTCAAAGTGCGAGAGTTTAGCCATTTCAAAACCTCTGCTAATGTCACCCTGGTATTTGCAGCAACTGTCCAATACACCCAGATAATTTTTGACTCAACTAGTGTCTCACCTTGTTTAACTAACCAGTAGCTCCTTTAATTCCTTATTTAATTAACATATTCAATAAATCAATCAATCATTCAATCAATAAATCCATCAACTGAGCTAGTGGTGAAATTTAACAAAAACATGGAATGGCTGAGGTGGCCCTGAGGAGGGGTTTGGGAACTGAGGCAATGTTCATCTAGCCATCCAACTAGGTATCAGTAACTTTTTAGAGAACAAAAAAATGAATGTTTATTTTTTATTGTATAACTCTAAATTTGTTCAAATGTTAAATTGTGTTTTTTTCTGAGCATATATAAATGCTGTACCAAGATAAATAGCTTTATACAAAGCTTTTGCACAGCACTACATGTGTGTATTGTATACGCTTACTACCCTGTCCCTAGCCTTAAGGATTTTCTTTGACTGCCTAAGACTTTTGCACAGTACTGTAGGTTTAAATAAAGTTCACTCCCCTTATATCTTCCTGTAAAAACAGAAATGACCTCATCAACAAACATGCATGACATAATGCATTAGATGTGATGTCATCATAGCTGGGTCAGAAGGTCGCACACAGCTCAGAGTGCGCTGCAAGTGAATCGAAATCTCCATTTTAATGGACTTCTACTGAAGCTCTCCAGGTCTGGTGTAAGGGAAAGTACCATCATCGCGTCTTCATCAACTCATCGCGAATGGACTTAAGACAATCTGAGTTTCCATAGCGCTGTGTAAACAGCTCTGTGCTACTCACTAAGATATTTGGGATTTTGATAGTTTGTCTTGCTGCTCCAGCAGACACATTAAGCACAAGCTGAAATTTGTCAAAGCCTTGATCATCCCCTCTCAGCTCGTTTTGTGTCCATATGCCTTCTCTGGCCAGTGCAAGCCTTCCTGAAAGATTAGAAACTGGATAAATGTTACTGAAAATCTCTCATTGGACGCCTGCAGGCCATTATCATGTATAATCGTATTACTGCTATTTTTTTCTGTTTTTATTTCTATTTCTATACATACTCATTGAATTTGAAACCATATTATGCAGATATTAGCGTTTTTCTTAGCTTTTTTTTTATTTGTTGCATGATTATTAGTAGGTTAATTATTAGTGGAAAGAAATACTTTGACAAATAGAAATCAGTATCTGTGATTTCTGGGCTCCTCTTCAAATAAATCTAATTATTCTATACACCAGGCTTGATGGGGAAGATAATGGATGCGCATCAGCAAGCAGAAGAATCCTGAAAGATCCTGAAAACAGAAATGCTAACGTGAAGGTTGGGCTTTTGGGTCAATACTGCGATCTCACCATGGACCCTGGTTTTCCCAGACACCGCTTTCATTGTGAAAAATTAAACGTTGACTTAATAAAGCTGTAATGTCACAAAGTTAAAGTCATGGCACATTTACTGTTGTCCTGAATTAAGAGTTTGGCTCTCCGTGTCACGGACACCTTTTTCGGTCATGGACTGTCATGTTGAAATGTTGCTGTAATGTGGGGTCTAGCGGACACGAAATACCGACTTCAGTCAGAAAGGGCCAAAGAGCCGTCAAGTGCTTTGAAGTGGTACCATCGCGACTATGACCCATGAGGTTATATTACAGCGGGGAGCTGCCTTAGGGATATCTGGGCCAATCGCTATGCATTACTCATAAATGTGCAGGACCCTGAGGTGGCTGCACTGAGTGTGTACCCAAAGGTCAAAAGGTCAGCTCATTTAAATGCATCTGCCTTACTGTGAACCCACTCCTGTTATACAAATAAATATAGAGCCTGTGTCTAGATGTTGTCCCTCTGTACAATTTGGAAACTTACTGGCGGAAAGCCGCTGAGCAGGTAAGGACTTGCATATATCACCAGAAGGTTGTAAGGCTCAGTATCAGAAGGACCTGACACTCTTTCAAGCAATTCTCAGTGAGTTGGCAAGATCGCGCCTAATAAGGAGCAAAAGAGCAGCATTAGGCTGAGCAGCCAGGATGGATAATGAGCATCACATTAGCTTTGTGGGGCAGCTTTCCTCTGTAAGCGCGACTCTCTTTGGAACTGGTCACACGCTCCAGTATGCAGGCCGGTTCATTTGACAGCGGGCCGGTTTTCTTGGACCTCTTGAAAATGAGCATCCGGGCCCGTCCGGCTCAGCAGTTCAGTGTGGTATCGATGGAACCGACTTTACAGCCTGATCAATTCACGTAGCCTTTAGGCTTAAGATATCCTGACTGCTGCCGTTTGACGAATGGGCTTGCTGCCACCGTCCAAAATGTGTGTGTGTTTCTTTCCAGGTTAAAGCGGACCACGTGTTCGCAGAGCCTGTGGCGGTAATGATTCTCGCTGATTAGACCCACACTCCGCCAGAGGCCCGAAATCAGCATTTGCCTCAAAACGTGTGTCTGACCCCATTCGGTGAGCCATAGGCCATTCATCTTGGGTCTGCCAGACTTAGTCCTCTGTGCCTTCATAGGGAGTGTTTAGCTCAGCGGGGCTTCTGCAGAATGTACTCCAGAGAGTAGATCATAGATTATCTGTAATGGGCTGAACCCCGAGAGATGCAAGGCGGCCATTAAGGGAGTCCGCTGTGGTCCGCATGTCTCTGGGGTTCAGGGCTTCTCTGGAATGCCTATGACTGGGGATGATCACCTGGTGGGCATTTATGGCAGCTGACTAAATGAAGGCTGGGCCACGCTAGGATGCTCCCAGGCTGGGAATAGTCTGTTGGCACTAGGCCGTCCCGGAGAGGCGAAATGCATGCACACATGGTATATTGACCGCAGCCCGGCCTGCGCCGCGGGGATCGGAGGCGGCCTCGTCAGGATCACCTGTAGGTGGCGTCTCATTATCCTGACAGGTGTGATGGCGGAAATCTCACCCGTCGGCTCGCGCACAGCCGGAGCGTCTCCCGCTGTCCTCCACAATTAGCCAGCGCTAACTGGAGCGATGGCGATGGAGGTGAATGGGGGGAGGGTGGAGGGCATGCGGGGTGGGTGATGTTACTGCCTGTGTCTTCTTTGGCTATGGGGTTGCTGGCTGTGGCGTCAGAAGGAGATCAAGGCTAGCGCCACGTACCAGGCCAGAGGAAGCTCTGAGTGGAAAGCCGGCCCCCCCACCAGCTCTGGAAATTAATTAGGCTCCCGCTTTGGCTTGGTGACGCCATCATGGCAGATTGGCAGTGCACAGTCTTTAGATTTCAGCAGCACGTCCTTTGAAAGGGCACAACCTCATGCTTAAAGACAATCTCCAGTGTGGCTACGTCCATAGTAATTGTAGTGAAATACTGTAGTTGAATTTGGTAACATAAATTAATAAAAATATGCATAAGTTGTCATTGGTGGTAGCTCTTGGCCAGGAGAACCGACCATAATGGGCTTTTCCAAAAGGTTTTCATGACTCGAGAGATAACTAATGATTACTTTTGCAATGCAGATTGTTTCAGTATTACTGTTTATCTTAAAACATTTTCCTCTGGGCCTGGTGTTTGGTTCCATTATCCCTGTAATAAATTATTTTTAAAATGTCCAAATAAATTAATAATTACATAAAAAAAACTGAAGTCACGTAATCCAGATTAGGAAGGATAATGATTGCTAATGCCCGTTGGCCGGACCTGGATGTAAACACTGTTTTCATCCCAGTGTTTGTAGCTGTTGGGGAATGGATTTGTTACGGGTGGGGTGCACTACCATTAAGCAGTCCTGGTGGTGAAGGTGTGACCTTGAGAGAGGCTGGTTACTCCATCAGCAGCAGCCTGCACTGCCTTCTGAGCGTCTCCCTGCCCTCACAGTCAGTCCCCGTGGAGCGACAGAACCCACGCCTGCGCGTTTCCACCATTCGGTCTGTCCGCGATGATTCAAAGATTTCATTTGGATTCCGATTCCCCTGCCTTGAGGCTTAACTCTTTTTTAAAAATCTACTTTAAAAGACCAAAGATAGGTCGAATCATCAATTACAACCACTTCATGTGGAGAAAGGTCACGGAATCACAGAGAAATGGCCGCATTTAACTTGGAGCAGCTACAGCGCAGATGTCACTTTTGTCTACTTCCAAATGCGGCCCTGTGAGTCAGATCAGAGAGGGCACTGGGTGTGGGGAATATAGAGATCTGCACAGTCAAGAGGTCCTCACCTTAGCGCTACAGGGAGAATCTCATTAGAGTAGACAAAAAATGGCTCAGGCGAATGACACATTTCCCTGGGGGCCCCGGGGGCTTTTATAGAATCACGACAACAAATTCCTCTTTTGAACATAAATTCCTCAGCTTTGGGGCTTGACGTCTGACATTTTGTGAAGAGCATCATTGTAAAAGCTGGGATGACTTACGCTTGCCCTGTTCCAAACATTTATCAGATGGTGGAACATACAGGAAATCCAGCAAAACGGGAAGTTGAACTGAAGGCGAAGGAAAGACAAAGAAAAAGACTATGCCACACCTGCACAAAACAAGGTAAGATGCTATGTGATGGCAGGACTGTGGTTTTGACATGTTATATGGGATGTTCTCTGTTTGCCCCATGCCACTCCTGTGTGAGTGAAGGGTGGGGCCAGCCTGGGCTGTTTTGGCAACCTAGGTAAGGTTCGCTTGAGCCCACCCCAGAACATCAAAAAACAAATCTTGTTTATTTGCACACCATCAAATATGAAAACACGCAACAATTGGGAAAACATGCCAAAAATACAAAAACATGGCAGCAAATGGGAAAACACGCAAGCAAGTGGAAAAACACGCCAGGAAATATGAAAACATGCCAGTGGTTACAAATAAAATGGAAGCAAATGGAAAAATGTCCCAGCAAATACGAAAACATGCCAGCAAACACAAAACACACCAGTAAATACAAAATACCCAAACACCAAAAACATGCCAGTAATTACAAATAAAATGGAAGCAAGTGGGAAAACAAGTCAACAATTATGAAAACATGCCAGCAACTGAGAAAACATACCAGAAAGTGGAAAAACACACCACCAGATATGAAAACACATAAGCAAGTGCAGAAACATACCAGCAAATACAAAAAATGCCAGAAATCTGGCAAACATGCCAGCAAATACAAAAACATATCAGTAAATACAAAAACAGCTCAGCAAGTGGGGAAACATGCCAGCAAGTGGGGAAACATGCCAGCATATATGAAAACATGCATGCCAGTAGGACAACAACGGCAGCACATGTGAAAACATGCCAACAAATATGACACACCAGCAAGTATGAAAACATGCCACAAAATACAAAAAAATACCACAAATGGGAAAACACACCAGCAAATGAAAATAATATACCAGCAAATATAAAACAATCCCAGCAAATACAAATACAAACCTGTAAATATGGAAACACTACAGCAAATAAAAAGACTTGCCTGGAAGTAGGAAAACAATACCAGCATATATGAAAACACGCCAGTAAATATAACATGCCAGCAAGTATGAAAACACGCCAGGAAATAATTTTGCCCTTCAGGGCTCCTGTAATTTATATGAAAACATTTCAATAGCACAGGGTATCTGGCTGCTAACTAGTTAGCTTGCATCTGCTTCACAAGAAATCTGATGGGATATTAAAACTGGAGTAAATGACTACTGTCATGGAATGCGCCCACAGGCATTTCTTTGGATATTATTTCACTTGATCTTTTGCACCCCCTGATCAAATAGCGCCCTGGGCGATCGCCTTTCTCGCCTGCCCAGGGGAAGGGAGTCACACCCTTAATGTAAGGGGGCCTCTGTCATCTTCACTATCACCAGCATTCACTGCCGTGATTCCAGCCAGCACAGCGAGAAGCTGGCGAGAGTCAACAATATATATATATATATATATATATATATAACCAATTAGTGCTCTTTGCAGAAATAGCTGTCATTTAATATCATTTATATAACTTGCCAGGAACTTTTATTGTCTAGTGGTTTGGACTGCACATGCCCCCTGGATAAGTTGATGATAGATAACAGAGATCAGCTGACCCCCACTATGGATCCATATTCGTTGCTTCTTTACATTTGTGCCTCATAAATAAACATAGCATGTCACGTTGGTGCCGGTCATATTGTCAGTTTGGGGTCAGTTTAGGGTAAATGCCCTGCAGCATAGCCTATTTTATCAGACTACAGTATATCACAATGCATATTCGTGCAATGCACCATAACCCTTTTCTAGATAGTAAACCTTTCAACCCCCTGGTAACAAGCTGCATAAATTTCTACCTAATTTAGTAATCTTTTTTTTAATCCTGCAAAAAAAAAAGTTTATGTGCATATAAATCTACCAATAAATGCATGTATTATGGTAACAGCAACAATGAAATGGATACACTGTGAAAACAAAGAACTTTTTACTGTATTTTGGGATACTGCCATCTAAAATAATAATAAAAAAAACGCTCCATGCTTATGGTCAGAAATGAATTGACTGGCATTCAGGCGGTTCCTTACTTAACGACTCTGATGTGATGAATACTAATGAATTTTACAAGCCCTCTAGGAGCGACGGGACCTGTTATTGCAGTTTAGCTGGACGGCCCCACCTGCTAATAGCTAAGTGCTTCAGCGGGGTAGTGAAAATTCTCTGGTTTAAGGTGAATACGAAATGATGCCCCAGGATTATTGACCACCGATGGCTACACTTTACTGAATTATCAGTTTCAGCAGAACTGGGGATTTGCTTACAAAATGAGAAAAGTCCCGAATGGCAGGCCGCAGTATCAACTTCGGAATGGCCCCCGCAGGTCATATTGTGAGCGTTTGTCCCTCCCCCGGCCTCTCTACCTCTATGCTTCCCCATCATCCACTCCCCATCGCTGTCTCCCTCTCTATCTCCCGATGCCCCATCTCTCACCTCTGTCGCTCTTTCTCCCTCTCCATCTCCCGCTGCACCCCTTCCCCCTGTTCCCCCCCCCCCCCCTTCCCCCTCTCTCTCCTTCCTCTCTCACGCCTGCAATGCGCCACAGTCCAGGGGAAGCAGCTGACAGTGGGATGATGCATCTCTCCAAAAATGAAAGGGGAACGTTAAGAGGCTGTAATGAAATGTTTCTGTTTAGCACCAATATTGGTTTTCGGATATACACGCTGCAGCCATCTGTAACGATTCCTAAAATGAAATTAGGGTGACTTTCAGAGGCCCTGTCTGGACTGGCCTTGTCGGCCTTTTCAGTCATTATTCTGCTTATATGTGTGCATGTAGTCAAGACTCTGGTTTATAAAAAAACTCTGGTAACACTTTGAGGGGGCACAAATAACGTAGTATTAAGCGTTACTTATGTATTAATTAACCACAAACTAATTGTTAGCTACACACTGATCTCATGTTCATTTATCATTCATGCATCATGAAGCATAATTTCTCTGAAGTAGTTACTGTATGTGTCACTATATATCTGTTAACTCTATAAACCTTTGTGAACCACTGAACTGCTGAAGGGACACATCATGAACACGTGAAAATCTGATCTCATGTTTGTTCATCATTAACCAATCATGATAAAAGATGCATCTTTTTTATATTTGTTCATGATTTGTACTTGAGTAGTAACTGACTTACTAATCAGTGTTTATGCTCCATTAAACTCAGCACCATGGTCCACTTTCCTTTCTCTCTCTCTCTCTCTCTCTCTCTCTCTCTCTCTCTCTCTCTCTCTCT
>JAABNY020000019.1:17963488-17974709 GCA_015164015.2 Brevimyrus niger
CCTCTTTCCTTTCTCTCTCTCTCTCTCTCTCTCTCTCTCTCTCTCTCTCTCTCTCTCTCTCTCTATCTCTTTGTGTGGAGTATCATCAGAATCTGTGCTGTAACATTTGTCAGGGTCCTCAGAGGATGAGCCTCTTTAAGGGAGGAAGTCACAGTGCGTCGAATTCTGTTGCGGCTGCCTCGCTTCGGGTGAGAACAGAAAGAACCAAAATCTCAGGGAACCTGCCAGGCTGTTCAGGATCGACCACGACAAAGACACGTGGAGAGAAGGTGGGCCGCTGCAGTCGCTGGCAGTAAAAGGACCGGCCCGAAAGACAGGCGCAATGCTTCCTTCAGCGCCATGCCCCCTGAACCATTTCAGAAAAGATAATTAATAATAATAAACGGATGACACTTAATAAATGACACGCTGGATTGGATAGAAATATGAGTCGAGTGCCTGCACATTAAGAAACAGGTTTATAAGCTGGTGGAGCCTAATAAATCGATCAGTGTGGAACAGAAAGATCAGGGCTCATCCTGGAGGTGAAAGAGAGTGGGCTGCTTTAGTGCTTCAGTCCAGCACTAAACCAAAAATGTCTCATAAAACACTGAATGTGGGGAAAAAGAATTGGGGTAAGCATGTTGTGTTGGGAGCAGTAGCAAGCTGACGGAGCCCCCTGGTATACCCCGTATTTGGAGGTGGGAAGCAGAGGTACCCTCTAAATCCCCCGCCCCCTGTGTAACGCTACACAATCCTACACACAAACGCTTTCACACTGCCTGGCTGAGGCTAGATCTTCAGCCATGGAAAAAATGAATAATCCTGTCGCTCACCAGAAAAAAAAATAGATTTTTAAAATCTTTTTAACTTTTTTTTTTTTTTTACATAAAAAAGCATTTTCTTGAGTTGCCGTTCTGCTGACTAGGTGTGAGAGGAAAGAGTGATGCAGGGCATTGCGATTAAAGTGTTATAGATCAGTTGTCTAATGCCGTCCTATGGAAAGTCAATCCAATAAATGCTCTTGGCTTACTTAGACTGAAAGAAAATCAACACTAGCCCAGCTACTAATCTAATAATTATCCGCCAATCACAGCGAAGGCCAACGTCCTTGCCTAGCCCTGCTGTCCCTGGTGACCGTATATCATATGCATGCATAATGATCCACACAGATGAGGATTTTCATGTGGTTTATACCCCTCCATGCCAATGCACCCACTATTGTACATCAAATTCTATCTCTCCATATCTTTTAAGATCAGACTCCATTGAGAACATGGGGTAGTCCTTTGTTTCTGTGTTAGAATATTGTCCCCAAAACACCCTTCCCTCCTTGGTAACAATAAAGATCAACTGAAGTTGTATTTTGGCAATTTCTAACTCCTGACCTCTGACCCTTAGCAAATCCATTGGCTATAGCGGCCTGATGAATATGGGCACAGTAAGTTGTCCAATAGAGTGCATAGGCCAAAAGACAAGACAGAGATAGTCGGCATGTGGTCATAACCTGTTGAGAAACACCGTGCAGCACAGTCATTCAGCAGACTGTCGGAGCCGATGTCCAGCAGTTCATTTGTGAATCATGAGCCGGTGGAGTGCGGTGTGAATTGGGGAGGCTGGTAAATTAGGAAAAATGAACCCACAGGAACACAGATATCTGACAGTGTGCCCATACAATATAATGCCATTTGTAATGTGCTTTTAATGCCTCTTTAAGCTGTCACTCCAACATGAAGAACAGCTGTAAGATGCCACATAGCTCTATATTACTGAAGCTCAGCTCCATAATGGGCCAACTTGGGAAGTTCAGTTAATTTGAAGGTTTCAAAACAACCTTCCAAAAACGCAACTGCTTTGACAGACGAAGGGAATCTGTCAGTAGTGTTTTTATTGTTTTTTGTTTAATTGGTGCTTCTCTGTACGGTCAAGATTGCAAGTGTGTAATGTAACAGGCACTAATGCAACTCAAATAATTGTATTTACTTTAAGGATATCTGTGCAAAAGCCCCAGGAAAAAGCCTCCTGGGAGAAAATAAAGGAAAATTTTATTTTACAGTATAAGAAAATAAAGTATTTATGAAGGCTCCCTGGGCATTCCCTGCATTCCCTGCCTGCCTCAAGGGATTGACTGCAAGATCCCTGCAGCCATGTGCTGGATAAACAGCAAAGAAGGATGCATGCATGTATGTCTCCAACATTTAAAAGGAAAAACACTATAAGCCAGCCATCACGAATGTTAGTGCTTCGTTTTGCCACCAGGTTATAGAATCTCAATTACAGGTTTAAAAAGTGTAGTTTTTATTTCCTTTAATGTCCAGAATTATGGGCTCATTTAAAGTTTTTATATTATTATGACACACACAGTGTATTAGAGGTATACTCTGGAAAGCAGGCACAGAAATGTAGTAACGTTCATGATTACAAGACTTCATATTCATAAGGCCAGAGAGCAATGTTACTATGTAAAATGATCAGAAA
Source organism: Brevimyrus niger (assembly GCA_015164015.2). NCBI lineage: Eukaryota > Metazoa > Chordata > Actinopteri > Osteoglossiformes > Mormyridae > Brevimyrus > Brevimyrus niger. Next base: position 17,965,946 of record JAABNY020000019.1, read on the forward strand.
GACCCAACAATGGTTAAAATTATAGGCTGATTGAATCAATTTAAGGTTGCACTATCCATTATCCCTACTGTATAAGCAAATCCTGAAAACAAGCCCTGAATCAATGAATCATACTGATTTATTCTTACAGATGACTGTTGTATTCCCAAGCAAACCCTTTGTTTTTCCCAGGAATGCAATCATGACCATTTTGGAACAGCAGTTGGACATTTTTAAGCAGTAAACATTAAGTTTCCATTTTTTAACTTCTTAATTTGTATTACATTTTCTTTGCCGTATCCTGTATTTGCTGCACCAGTGACTCGGCGGAGTGGGAATCGTTTTAACCAAAGCTATTTTCATGTCGTTTTTCAAGTTCCCTGACAACAATATTTAATATTTTTCACGCCACAGTTGATTTAATCTCCTTGATTTAGATTTTGGCACTGATTAATTTATCCATTTTTCTGAATTCCAGCATTGCGTCATCAGTGGGAGTCAGGAACCTAAGGAATCCTTCACTTTTTCAAAGACATGAAACTATGCGAGAAGTTCTGTGTCTGTAAGCTTGTCTGTCTTTAGACATCATTTTTTTTCTTGGCCAAAAAGTACTTTTATATAATAAAATCTTATTAGAAAGAGTATGACGAGAGCTGCCTATGGCCAGGGATAAGGGTTATTTAGATTCCTGGTTATTAAAAAGCCAAAACAAATTGCCTAGTCAGTAAATCTTTGTTTCATATGGAGAGTTTATCAGGAAAACTTCTTCTCACAGGACGTGGGGGATTTTCAAAAGCTAATATGGTAATATCTCTGGAGGCGCCATCTCCTAATGGAATACCCTTAACTCTGAAAGAATGAGACACAGGCAAGCAGGATGGGGGAGGAGGGGGGGAGGCAGCCTCCTAGGATGGGAAGTGTAATTTTCAGCCAGGTTATTATGGTTAATGAACCCTCACTATAAGAAAAAAAAAGTTTTTGAACTGAAATAAAGTAAAAACTATAACTGGAAAATAACTATAAAAGAAAAATTTATATTGTTTCTGAAGCTAACTGAAAACGAAACCAAACATACCCTACATTCTGTTACCATTATTACCATGCAGGTAGCTTATTTATTTTTTTATTTTTATTTTTACTGGTATCTCACAACGTTACCATTCATTATACCTGGAATAGGTTTTTGTCCATTTTGAGGACATTAACACCTAATGTACACCATTTATTCATGTAAGATTCTCTAAAAATCTGACAGATAAAATATCTCTGAAACTTTCAGTTTATCAGTAGAAGTAATATCATTCAAACTTAAACTGAAACTAAATTATATCAAAACTAAAAACTAGACAGAAATGTACCTTCAACTTAGAAAAATGATTAAAACCACACAGAAAACTAACAAAAACTAAAGTGGATCTTAAATAAGAACTAAAATGAAATATTGCTGCTATAATTACACTGGTTTTCAGCGTTGCCCACCTTCCTGTGTCTGGCCCTGAACGCCAAGCAGTGACGCGCGTATGGCGGTAAGCCTGCAAGGCCATTCCCGCTTCCCGCTGGCTTCCCGCTTGGCTGTGCTGAAGCTACCTGCGCTCTCCGGCACATTCCAGCATTTAGATACCTTTATGAGATGAGATGTGCGTGTGTTTATCCCCAGACAAAACTGATATACCTCCCCCCACCTCCTAAGTCATGCCTCCCTGTGGGGAATCTCATCATAAATTGACGCACTTTACCCTCTGGATGCTGCGCCGCGGCCTGTTTCAGTGAAATCCGAAGATAGCCTACTGTTTTTAAGCCCTGCCTTGCCAGGGATCAGTGAGCGGAGCCCATGTCCCCCAGATAGCTTTTATAGCAATGCCTGTCCCTGTATACGGTACGTACTGTAGAGGGTACAGGGCAGCTGATAGCATGGTGGTCAAGGAGTCAAACCTGTAACCTTAGGGTCCCAGAAAGGAATTTGCCGTTTTACCTTTGAACAGGAGTCATTGCCTGAAAAAATTCAGCTGTATAGGAAGCATAATATAAAATACTGCACAGTACCTTCCTAATTGTTACAGAGAGCAGCTTACTCTGCATGTATTAGTAAAATCAGGGCAACATGTTATCCCAATCAGATGTGTGACTGGTTACCTGTAAACAGGTATTAGGGTATAAACCGGTATTCTTGTGGGTCTCTGAGGTATGGTCTGCATTTCCTCCATGATTGATTGGGCAATTTAAAGGATGAGCTTCTTTATTGATGCATACATCTGACTGATTGATGGATGGTTGATAATCATGCTGATCTCCAATACCGAACATATCCTAAGCTGATAGTACCCTGGATCCGCCACTTATTAACTGAACAGATATCGTCACATGCTGCTTTAAGGTTTTCAGTAATTATTTAACTAAAGACATGGGCATGTATTCTAAATATTTAATTTAGGGCCTCTGCTTGTTCTCATTACTAGAGAAGATAGAGCAATTAATATTCTCCGATTGATCTTCCTTTCGTTGCCGTCCATTTGGCCGGCCTACTTCAGCATTGTTATTGTTATTTACTGTTACACCTCAGCACACTTGATACTCGCTCCGGACTAATCGATAGGTTCCGTGTGGCACGAATCAGCAGACTGGGGAGACCTGAAATCCTGCACACACTAACAACACCTGATAGCTGTAATTGCCTTCGAATGCCAATAACTGGATTAACAGGCAGCAATAGTGTATGTGTCTGCGAGTGTGTGGACATGTGCGACGGCAGAATTCCAAAGTCGGGCGTTAAATGCAGCCCAAACGCAGGAAGCCCTACTTACTTACCATTTAGCCAAACAGATTCAAACATTTGTATTTTCTTTAGAAATAAGTTATATCCTTTATGGATACAATGTAACAATTGTTTTTCTATATCCAACATACGTGCATTTCCTAGCCTCTTAGTTCGACTTAGGGCTGCAGTATTTTACATTTCATGTTACATAAATCATTCTGCATCTTATAGAAATCGAGTGACAACCAATGCCAGTGCTAAGCTGTACTGTATAACACAGGCACCTAATATGAATTTTGTGCATGCCGTGTCGTTAATATTGATCACTGTCCTTTGCATTGTCTGCACCCTTGAGAAAGGTGATCGTTCATTGTCTCTGCACTGTACCTTTAGCCATGTAGCTCAGTTAGCCATATCCCTAACACTAGGTATCCAGCGGCTAATGCACCGTTAACTACTTACTATTCTTTATTAGCATATGTCACATGTAGTAACTCTAATACTTTTATAGGATTTACTGCTTTATTGATCAAGTAAAATATGTTTACCTTCAAAATTGTGAATTACAGTTTTCTAAACATCAATGCTCATTCTGTACAATAAAAGATGCTGCTATGTTAAAAAAAAATAAGGTTGTTTTCGATGAATAGTAATAGATGATGCATCCTCATAGTTTCAAATGATTTCACACTTACGGTTCAAGCCTAAAAAAATTGAAACTATTTATATACATCACACTAATAGCTATATAGAAATTGTGGCTCTGATGGGCGTAGACAAAAATTCCCAAACACTGGTCCAGATAAATATCTGTGCTATTACAAGAACCCTAAATGGATGAAAAGAGGGGTTAAAATTGACAGTCTTTTTAATCCATAAAAAGTTTCTGGAACGCGATACAGTCACAAAAGAGTGCTACAAAACATATGCAGTCAAAAAGAGTCATTGTTTTAAAAAACAAAGGAGCTAGCAAGACAAAGTAAGCCAGCAGCCTTAGTTAAACAGTGTAAATCTATTGTTGCTCTGCATAAATGCTGCCTTTTACATCCTGACTGTTTTGCAAGAGTAAACAGTTTCTTTGACAGGATGAAAAGTCAAATGGAAAATGCATGTCTTTTTTTGCAGAGGATAACAAAATTACATGCTCTGTGCATTGGATAGCTCGGGGCTTGTCATATTCAGTATCCACGAGGATTTATTTTCATTTTTCTTCGCCAGGACAGATATTATTGTGTGGCTGTTGATTTATTGTCCTTAAATGTGACGTGCGACCTGGCGCGATCCCTCAGACGGCCGCCATGAGTGTGATGGCCGGTCTCCTTTGCAGTAAGATCATTCACCACACAAGTACATTAAGGCGTGGACACCTCAGTGAGAGGCTCTTTAATGAGAAATGTTTACCTTCCCCCACACTTACTTCATTAGACCTTATTGGAAATGCCTAAAAGTAATACTATTTGAGTGTAAGTTTAAGAGGTCAGTAACCACTGTAATTCATCCATCCTTCTGTGAGTCACTTATCCTGGACAGGATTGCAGAGGGATGGGAGGGGATCTGAAGCCGTTCCCAGGCAATGTGGTACATTAGACAGGGGTATATCCTGGATGGGATGCCAGCCCACCGTGGAGCACATGTTTAGGTTATGGGAAGAAACTGGCATACTGAGAGGATGGTCACTGTCAGTAATGTAAGATATCACATTTTTTTGAGGTGTGGAGGAGGGTATTGGCTGGGCTGGATCATGCACTTCTGCATTTTGCTGAGACTGTGCTTGCAATTGCGCCAACTCATTTCGCCCCATCTGGGGCATCCAGGCAAAGGGTTTTTGTGAAATAACCTTAGGTTGCCCTGCTATAATATAAGGTGCATTCAGAGTATATTGTGGTGTGGTTGCCTGTATCATAGCGGGCGCCGAGCCCACAACCATGTGACAAAGTGGTATCATTGGTGCTTCATTACTGCTGCACAATGGCTGACAAATTCAATGGGGTCTCTAATAAATGGCAAGAGCCACACAGGCTGGTGCGTACGGGGAAGGTCTGACCCCCGCCGACCTCATCTCCCTCTGTGCTGCTTCCACTTTCTTATAATTTCAGACAAGTCACCTATTCAAACTCAGCACCTGCAAGCAGCTCTCGCACGCTGCAGAAAATCAGGTTTTCCACGTGTCCTGGGGGGATAAAGGTTAAAGAACATTAAATTGAATCCCTCCATGTAGTTAGTGGGAAACACAGTATAGCCGTGTGTAATCTGTGGCGTGGGGATTTAAACCAGGCAGGGTCAAGGGTCGTCGTTTTATACTCTCTTATTTATTTATTTGTTGGCTAGAGAATGAAGTGGACATGAGATTCGTACTGTCAAAAGTCCAAGTTGCTACCCAGATGCAGAAGAGTCCCAGGTCACAAATCCATCAAAATCCAGACGAGCAGAGGAAGAAGCCTAAACATAGACATTCCAGCAGGATTATTTATTTACCTGCACAGCTGTGGAGGTTTTCACGGTACACCTGTAACTCCGGGGATAGGATTTTAGGCACCGGAAGGTTTGTCTTTGGTTAAGAGGCACTGACATTTAATGCAATGTTAAAAATCTCATTTAAAAAGTATATAATGTCTTAAATCTTTGTTTTAATAGCCCTTGTAAATATTGCAGGTCCATAAAACATCTGTATCTTCATCTGATCTTTCTAGTATATTTTGAAATCCGCTGCTTTATTTGGTCGCATGTTATTTATGGACCTGCTGTATTTGTTGTGAAAAATATAGTAAAAACAGAAGATATTATGTGGCAGAGAAAATGGCCGTCGATACATAAGAGCTTTGTGCACTGAAAACTGGAAACTTAACCTTATCCATTCATTACAATGAGGGATGCACTTAACTTTAAAAATTAACTAATATTAAAGCATGCGGGATTTGGCCCGATGAGGGATTTGCACACCACTAAAACTTAAAATCATCAATCAAAGTTATCAAAGTGATAATTTATAATATTTCATCAAACAATTTCCACTGGAAACTAATTGGTTTTGGTTGACGTGCAGATTTCTGTTGAATGTAAAATCTAAAATGTAACGTTTCTGCATTTGATTTCCATTGGAAACTGACAGGCTTTGGGTACTGTAAATGTAACAATTTTGTTAAATTAGCACAGCACTCAAATTAAATCTTCATGTAATTAATGCTAACACTGTAATTTCTAACATTTCTGCAGCTGATTTTCACTGGAAACCAATAGGCTTTGGTAGATGCAGGGATTTTAGTTCAGTCCACCATCGGAAGCTGTGGGTCTCAGTGGGTGATACTGTAGGTTCTGTGATAACAAGTAACTCTAATTCCAAGACTGATGCGGAAGCCCTATCACGCTGAGACCGAGCATGGTAGGAAGCTGTCATACTGCATCAATGCTGTTGTTGTTCTGGAATTCCTTAAGCAACAACAAATAACCTCTAAAATACAAAGTGGGGTGTTTGAAGACATCAGGGGCTTTTCCAAAACTGAGGTAGAACGAGTTTTTGTCCAAATATCTCCTTCAGGTACACCCTTGGGTGCTGAAAAACACCTCATTTTGCCACAAAAAATGTAAAATGTGAGCCCGTAATATGTTGTATATCTATACAAAACAGGGAACAAAAGTAAGCAGGCACCAACATGATTATTCAATATTCCGAAAAAGATGAAATTGAGAAAAATTAAGGCTGAGGCAGAAATCATTGAAACGTGTAATAAGTTATCATACTGAGCCTTATAAGGTTTCATCCAGTCTTTATAGTTAATTCTGGAAATTCAGCATATGGGTGTGGTCATGCTTTTTCTAAAAAACACTGAATAAAACGGTGAAAACTTCCTTTGGAGAATCCATTTGCAAGATAACGGTTCCAAATATCACCATTGTAATTCACATTTTATACATCCACCATTTTTTAAATGCACGATGCGTAGCTAGAATTGGCAGAGATAAATTCTCCCATTTTCTCATCCCATTTTCATATCTGAATGCTGGTTCGTAAGCTGGTTTCATCATGCAGGGGACAGCAGAACATTAGTCCATAGTGAAATTGCCAGAATGCCTATTTTCTTTCATGCTGGACTGTATCACTTACCATGGAGTTATAACAGAAGATTATGGACCAGTCTTAAGGTGGTGAATATGTGCTGAATCGGTGCTGTTTACATGGCTGCCTCTGGTCAACACGCCAGACAAAGGCGAATTAAAATCTGCCATCCGACCGTATATCTAAAAAACAACACTTTGCTCACTTCCAGCTGGGCAATATATTTTTTTTTTTAACAAAACAAACAAAAAGAATCAATATGAAAGTCAACTCATTCTTTGTTGGTTATTTAGCACAAAGAAAATATTGTTTTGGAACAATGTCAGTACACAAAAATCGCTTCCTTTCTTTCTTGGACACGCACGAGTAGAAGTTTGGATGCACTCGTGTCTGTGATTGTGACTGGATTGTTGACGTGGAGTGCTTGGCCGCCACCTTGGGCATGCTGCCGTGCTGACAAGCTTCTGTTTTGCCTCAGTGGCAGCGACTTTGGCCATTAATAAATCATCATTTTCTTCAAATTACTATTTGCTCAGCCATACCAAAAAAGCAGAAACATATCGACTGCTTGCCAGACACCCAACGTGGGAGAATCGATCGTCTTGATTCGCATCTGAGAATATTTTTTGCTCTGGTTATTCAGCTAATGCAGGGAACAACTTCACTGTGCAGCCGGCCTTTCTGAGTACTGTATGATGAGCATAATAACAGATGTAAACTATGACTATTACAGCATGTTTCCCATAATAAAAAGGAAGGCATATTTACATAGCAAACACTCATTTAGATTATAATAACCTAAAGCATAATAATAATAATAATAATAATAATAAGAAGAAGAAGAAGAAGAAGAAGAAGAAGAAGAAGAAGAATTCATCTTTTAACCGCTTAACCTGTTAAGGTCCCAGGGGCCTGGAGTCTACAGTATGCCCAGTGGCATAGGGCACAATAGAATAGAATACACCCTGAACTGCATGCCACTCCATCACAGGGCATAATAATAATAATAATAATAATAATAATAATAATAATAATAATAATAATTATACCTCCCACAGACAAAAAACACACTGAGGTTAATTGTAGTTACCAAATTGCCCATAGGTGTGGGTTTGTGAGTGAATGGTGTGTGAGTGATGGTTTGTGAGTGTGCCCAGTTATGTGTTGGCGGCCCACGCTGGGCCCATTCCCTGCCTTGTGCCCGTAGGTTCTGGATCCCCCACAACCTTAAATAGGATAAGTGGTTTCAGAAGATAGATGGATAATAACAATGGGACTTTTCCACAAAGTCCGTGTTCACATTAATTATGGAAGTTACGCACTGAGCATCGCTTGGCTGAGTTTATGCAGTCCTGCGCTGGCTGGGGCAGCTACAGCATCAGCTCAGTCGACATGTACATGAAGGAATGGCTGCCACCAGCTCTCCTGGGGATTGTCCTTCAGCACACTAGTTTGGAATTCCGGTGATCTTTTGGAGGTTTGCTGTTTTTGACATTTTAAGTGTAAGGCTTCCTGGCTGCGTGAGTACCATGGGATGGAGCCTTGAGCGGATCTTTTTATTCCAGTTAAACAAAAGAATGCAGATGCTGGACTGTGGATAAAATGTAACAAACTTCTAGCCCTATATTATACTTATACAGTCAGGTCCATAAATATTAGGACATCGACACAATGCTAACATTTTTGGCTCTATACACCACAATGGATATCAAATGAAATGAACAAGATGATCCCCGCGACCCAGTTGGATAAGCGGTTTGGAAAATGGATGGATGGATGGATGGACGAACAAGATGTGCTTTAACTGCAGACTGTCAGCTTTTATTTGAGGGTATTTACATCCAAATCAGGCGAATTACTACAGGAATTACAACAGTTTGCATATGTGGTCCCCACTTTTTAAGGGACCAAAAGTAATGGGACAGAATAAAAACCATAAATCAAACTTATACATTTCAATACTTGGTTGCAAATCC
>JAABNY020000019.1:17987197-18002221 GCA_015164015.2 Brevimyrus niger
TATGGGAGTCCCGCGCGGTGTCTGCATTTCGCGATCGGGGCGGGGCTGGCGCGGGCACGGCGTGGCGACGGGCGCGGGGGGGGGGGGGGGGCATGGGCTACCTGCTCTGCCTGGAAGGATAGAGTGAGTGCATTTTCCCCCCACTGCCCGCCCCCCGTACCCTCTAAATAGGCGACTTGGAGGCAGGGCAGCCCGAGCGACAGTTGATGACGTTACCCTGGAAACGCAGGAACACTGACCCTGCTTAGCATGCAAAGCGCTAACCTGACTTTCCGCTCTCGCCATCTCCCTCATGAGAGGCGCCCAGCCAGGCCTCTCTGCTCTCCCCGTGGAAGGGCTTCTAAAAGGCTCCTCTTTCATCTTGTCTTTTATTATCATACCTCCATTTCGAGAGCATGTTCGTTCTGAGTTAGCTTAATGCACCCCAAGTCTGCTCTTCTATCTAATTCCATTTCTTTCGCATCTTATTTTCAAAGGCCATTTTTGATTAAAAAAAAGAACGTTTTTTCCCCCCCTTCACTCATTTCTATTATGGACATAGATAACAAGGATACGAAATACTGTTTGTAACTGGTTAAGTGCCAGACATTTTGAATCAGTCGGTGCTAATGCCACAGAGCACAAGCCAAGACCCTGACAGAATGAGACGTCAGACCATAGTCTGTTAGTATGTCATGGAACTGAATTATACATTGACTGGCTGTACAGGCTATTTTACTATTATATTGTTAATTGCTTGTGATGGAGATGCTTAAAATAGCCTGGCTAAGGGGTACAGGAAAGCCGACTGGGGTGTGGAAGAGCCATGTGGCAGCTGGAATTTTGGAGGAGGGGCTGATTTTTTTGTGTTTCCTCTGTTTACGGCTAAGGGAGGGGCTACATCCAGAAGACAAATCCTCAATGACAAATAAAAAGTCACCATTTGCGTTGGTGGACTAGAAAATCCCACTAATCCACTGTAAGTAGAGGCAGTCAGATTGAGGGGGGGGGGGGATTACTGAAAAAAAGCCAACAAATGAGCCACACTCACGTAAGTAGAGTCCTTTTGGGACACATTAAACGCGGACAGGAGCAGCTACCTGACACTGGCTCCTGAAATGGACACTGGTCCCGTACTGGGAACACGACACATTCGCCTTCCGCCACTCTATGCGCCTCCTAATAATACTCATTCAATAATACTCATTCAATAATACTCATTCACTGGCATATTTTACATTGAAGGACAAACATCAAGTACCATCAAAATAACAGTATTTTATCACGTCGTGGGGACATTCGGGGGCACGATATGAAATAAAAACCCACACGCACAACTCACACAGATGACAATATATTTAACTGCACTTCTGCTCACCTAAATTGAATGCCTGTGCGGTCTCCATTTTTAGATGAAATTAAATAGAAATTATAAAAGTAGATATAAAAAATGAAGGGCACATTAAACCCACAATGACAATTAGATTAGTGTGGCTCGTAGGCTGCTGCCTACTGCTTCGGGGGAGGAGTTACAGAGGTAGCTGATCTACAGTGGAGAGCTGCCCTGCACTGGCAACCAAAGGACAAAGGAATGAGTGCGCTGGCGTCGTCAGAGCCTTACGCATCTACAGATAACATCCGCCGCCTGCAGCCGTTTGAGTTCCTCTACAAACTGTGGCGCTCTTCAACTCTAAGCATTAGTTTTTCCAAACAAGAAAATGAATGAGGGTTTGAATTATAGGGCACTCGAAAATAAAATGGCGTAATCGGGGTAATGTCTACTCAGTTAAATACCTGTTTGTATGGGCATGTACGAGAGAGAAGAGTTATGAGGTTGGGAGGCTTGAAGCATTAGGACAAAATCCCAGGCCAAGACATTTGTTTGGGATTGATTCCAATGCTGTCCTCTCTCTCTCTCTCTCTCTCTTTCTCTCTCTCTCTCTCTCTCTCTCTCTCTCTCTCTCTTTCTCTTGCTTTCTCCCACTCTCTCTTGTTCTGTATCTCCCACTCCATCTCTGTTCATGGCAGGCCATCATGAGCATGAGATTTAATATTGCATTTTTTTTTTGGATCATGTGAAACTAGCTCCAGCCGTCTATCTTGCGCTCCATTTCTGCAGCGCACCATTGCACTGAGCCTGGGGCTTATCCCAGGATGGATGGAACATGACCGGATGCCCCGTCCTCACAGGAGACACACATTCACAGGCCAGTCGCTCTCACCGCACGTCACAAAGCCACATGCCTCTGGACTGTGGGGAGATATCAGGGAACACGACCCCTAACCCCCGAGGAGAGGGGCCAAAGCATCACCCACTGACAGACCCAAAAGCAGCCCGTTGGAAGCTGTAGAAAAGAAAAAAATGATGTACGTTGATGTTAAACTCATTCTTGGGGCCAAAGGACTGGCCCTCAGCAGTATCTGGGTCGAACAGAGACGTGGCATTAGACATGACGCTCACGTTCCCTTTTCAAAAGCTGTTTTCCCATAGATGCCCAACCTTCCAAAGGGAAGAAAAACTCTCTTGATATAGTGCTAGACGTTGTGTTTCTTCTTCCTTCTTCACGGCTGGTCAAATTAAAAGATATAGATCGAAGACGCGTCCGAGCTTATGGAGGTCTGCTCCGTTAGTAAACCCGTCAACTTTGTTGTTCAAACATTTCCAATCTGAATTCTTTCAGGGACAAAGTTAAAATTTCCACCTGCAAGATATGAGCCTTTAAGGCATTCAGCTCTGTCTGGATCTTTCTCATGTCTTCACATATCAGCCGAATTGGATCTAATGAGCATTTATTCAAAATGGATTCATCCAACCTCCTCAAAAGGCTGCATTCTGAGAAGCCAAAGGAAATTTTAAAATGCACACTTCCCTTAGAATGGATGCCTTCTTCCCATTGTCAGCAGCTGTTTTTTGCTTTTTATCCGCACTAGAATGGAACCCAAACCCTGTTATTCCTGCGAAAATGTGCTGCACTAAATGAAATTTGAGAGACTGATTGATGGGCGATGTCGGCAAAAATGTGGAAATGGGGAAACGGCTTTCTGTTGTGACCACGATTCCATTCCACGCTGCTAATTTGCAAAATGATGGGGGCTAGCATGAGCAAAGTCCCCGACGATGACAGGCATTTGGGGCTGGGAGTAGCAGCAAATTTCGGAGATGGGGGAATACAAAGATTCTGAGAGATGGAGGGATGCAAGCAGACAGATACAGAGAGAGGTGGATGTATTCCGAAAAGCAGCCAAAGGGAACGTGGCTATGGACAAGGCGTCTAATCTAATCCTGTGAAATTACTTTCAGTGACGACAAGCGGCCGAGCCATGCCTGGTTGTCCATTCTTCTTTTTTCCTTCTCAGTCATTTTGCAGGTAGAAAGTGATTGGAAATATGCCATAGCAAATGTGTAAATAATACAGATCAATATTATAAGGCCCTGCTTGTATTGTTGATGGTGCTAAACACTGAAAGGGTTCCTTCCTGTTGGTGGATTTCTTTTTCCCCCTAATAATGAATGTTCTTGGAACAATGGGGATATGCCAATTCCTGGTGAGGGCCACAGCCTACTCATTGATTAACAAATGCACCTGCTCGCAAGTAAACATGGATTTCAGGCACTGGGGACACATCAGCCTTGAGGAGCTTTGGTGGCTGTCTTATTTAGAGAATGGGCTAGTTTCAGATTGTTAAACTAAGTTCTAGATGTAGCCGATTCAGGCAACATCACGTCTTTTTTCTTTCACATTTAGCCTCCCTTTGTAGAAATGGTTTTTCAGATCTATACCTCACTTTAAAGTGGTCATTGAGAGCTGTACTTCTGTGGTAAAAGAATATATCCCACGAGAGAGGCTGCGATTGTTCTCTTTAGCCTGGTAATGATTGAAATCACACAGTTATATGACCGAAGGGGTTTTTTTCCCTCCAAAAGGGGAACGAAAGGTTGGAAGATGAAAAAGAAAATGAATTGACTCTAATTTATTCCAATTATTTGTATCAAGCGTTTGTCTTAAAAAGAGAGAGAGAGATAAACATTGTTTTTAAATGATGGACAATGATGAAAGGTATATGAACACACAGGCTGTCATCGAGCTTTAAGCTACAGAAAAATGCAACCAAAGTTCTTTGCACCAAGGTCTGAATCAGCAGAGTACTGCTGGATTATTTTTCATACTATGGCCTATTTTTGAAAGGGGGACGTAGGAACAGAAGAGGGAGCTGGACCCTGACCAGAGACGAGAGTCACACAGAGCTGTGATCCCTTTAAAGATGTCTGTACAAAGCTGGATGCACTAATGACCCTGACGCTTAGTTCCCCACTGACATGAAAACAGCGACTTAGAGTGTGCTCTACTCTTTTCATTTGAAAAATTATTGCAGAGAGTACATAATTTATCACAGCTCTTCAATGTTGGAAATTCATAAAAAGATTTAAGAACGTGGCATGGGAACAGAACCATATTGATCGTTTCGGGGGGGGGGGGGGGGGGAACTGTGTAAGTTAATTTGGCGTAACTAGTAAAACAACACCCCAATCATTTTCTAGTAGAGATAAATAGGTCTCAGCTTCAGATTAAAATCAGCTTTCCGAGGTATATTCCTGGGTAAACAGAGAAAGTGAGAGAGAAAACACCGAAGTGCTTGTGTCGCCCTGCCTAAATGGGTCATTACTTCAAATTGATGATCAATGACTTGAGATAGGAGTCATCTGTCCTTGTCACCTGAAGGTTGAGTGTATGTACAGGAAAAGCAGAATGAGATGAAAACATATTTGAACTTCTCCTTCTGTAGCTTGACTTTGAGGGCAACATATCCCTCATAACTGAAGTATGATAAAGACACAATGAACTAAATGTTGAGGACAAAGTACTGTGCCCAGGCCTGGGACACAAAAATTACTGTTATTGGTGTTAATATCTATGATTTTTGTTTAATTTAACATTTTACCCATTTATGCAGCTGAAAATTGTGCGTATGATGAAGTATACTTAGCATTTTTATGAAGAGAATAGCAGTTTCATCTGTAGAATTTAAACCACGAATAAATGCAGAACTCCTGAATAAATTTATAATGTTTCCTGCCTCAGCGACTTACAGCTTGTCTGTTTCTACAATTTATAAATTTTCTTCTCCCTCTTTTCAAGTAATGGAAAAAATACTTAATGTAAAATATAAGATGGATATTTAAATGTATATATTTTGCAGACATTTTTGTCAAAAGTGACTTACAAGTCCAGCTGTGAGAATAGAATCAGCCAGTCTGTGAAGCATTAATGGCCTTGATAAGGAGCACACGGCTTGCATCACACTGACAGCCAGGGGATTTGAACTAACAACCTTCCGATAATGAATCCTAACCTGTAGAGCCAGACAACACCCACATTTCCCATATATGACAAAAGAATAGCATTTTCAAGTCACTAATTGACAAGTCGGTGCGCATTAACATAGGCCCTGTTCACACCTGGCATTAACGTGCGTCTCAGCGTGTGTCGCGACCAACCATTTGTAATCGGATCTCACTTTCCCCGTGACTTATTTAAATAAGCATGCAAATCACTAACGTATGCAGAAACTGCCAAACGATAAAAGAAGGAGAAGAAGAAATTGAAAGCTATTTGCGCTTCTCGAGGTGACCAAACTGCCTAAGATGTTTGTATGGAAACCCATGATACTCAAAGTAAAAAAAAAAAATCTAGAAATAAATATTTCAATAATTAATGTGCCGGTTTATTTTTAAATAATTCCATAAAGGGTATCATATTTCCTAATACGTCCACGTATAATTTTCAAATTGTGCTTTGTAATAATGTGATTTTCATTTCATGCAAATTTATTGTTATAAAATTTTATTTCACATAATGCAAATTTTGATTTGATAAATAATTCAAACTTTACTTTAACTTCAGTTAAACTTTTCACATGGAGGTATGACATGCATTTTATACCGCATCAACACGTTACAAATGTACGTGATAAAAAGGTGTTTCGGTACTTAGGTTAATACTTATTTATTAAAGGGTCTTTTGTAGGTCAGGGTTTTTTTAGGGGTTAAGGTTAGGGTTTTGGGGGTTATGGTTTGGGTTTTAGGGGGGGTTTGAGGGTTAGGGTTTTAGAGTTTTTTTGGGGTTTTTGATTAGCACTACGGTAGCCTTACTCGACAAAGTAGCTCAACTCGTTTCAGATCAGCGACCAATCGGTCATTTAGAGACAGGCATGCATTCTACGGCAGGGATGCCTTTTTCAGCGTAACGCCGGCACGTTTCACCAATACTAATAAAGCCTGGAGCAACAGAAATAAGGAAGGTTCATCAAAGTGTTCACACCTGTATGTAGTGCTGCCCACTTGTTACCCAGGATGCATGTTAATGCCAGGTGTGAACAGGGCCATAGATTAGCATGAAATTAATAAACAATTAATTACTACTGTTGCACCACAGATTAGCGTTATTAAACACAGAATCAAAACATGGAGGTATGGCAGAGAGAAGCGCTTTTACCCAGTGGTTGGGAAACAACAATAAATATGTATTGTGTATATAGTAAATAACAACCATTAAAAATAATAATGGCTTTTTCAGATTTAATGATGTAAAAAAAACTTGAATGGTGTGAGGGGGGTCAGTAGATGGCGACTTTTGTTTAGCTACTTGGCACTGAATCGCTCAGCAGATATTATTTTGGGATGCTGGAGAAGCAAGAGATCAAGGCTGAGAAATTGCGGATAAGTATTACATACACATTACCCCGCCATGCCCAAGCAAAGGGATATTGCCCTATGACAGCAGTTGCCATAGCTACATTTTCAAGGATGTTAACCTACAGAAAATGTTTTATTTACATATGGTGCTTCCTGTACATTATATCAGTGTTTCTCAACCTCCTCCTCAGGGACCCCCACGTGATCCACATTTTTGCTCCCTCTTGGCTCCCCGCTAGACAGTCCAGATTTTTGCTCCCGGCGGAGACCTGGGAGAGACCAAAAACTGTCTGGTGGTCCCTGAGGACCGGATTTGGAAACTCTGCTTTATACAATACAGAACACATATATGGTGTCCCATAACATCTGTTCGCCAGGATTCTTCCTGGCGGCTAAAACAGTCATCCCAGCTTCATCATAGCTCTCCGGCGAGGGCAGGTGGTAAAGCCCCAGGCCCCGCCCACACCTACCCCCCAGGCCCATTACTTTATGTAATATGGTCTGTCATTAGCAGCCTGTGCTGTCCGCTCCACTTGCACATGGCTACTTAATGATGACAGCAGCTCTAGTGAGCAAATTCAGATTTGCTGCCCTGTGTGCAGCTCTGGCTGCATGGCTTCATTAGCGATGTGCAGGTTAAAACAGCGGCCGGTGAGGCCTGTCGCATTAACCGGATTAACCTGGGGGGGGGGGGGGGCGCAGGTACACTGAACAGTTATACGGGTCAGCAGGACCGAAGCGGCCCCTTAAGTCCCATGAACTCACGAAGAGAATGGGAGGGTTTATTTGACGTTTTAGCAAATGTATTGGTTTGGATTGTTGGGTGTTAGACTGAATGATCAGACAGGTTTCTTGCTATAATAATAATAATAATAATAATAATAATAATAATTATTATTATTATTATTATTATTATTATTATTATGACAACCATGTTGCCCAGACCAGAGGCTTGTATTATGAAGCAGGATTTCTGTCTTATGTAACACAGCACTCATCCCATCAGTAGCTGCATGACTGGCGACTTCATCAACTGCCAGCTCAGGACTAGCAGGACGGTAACTGGCATGAAGAGATTGCGATGCACAGTCTTTTCATGGCCCATGGAAGTGTTGCAGATATTGTATATATATGAATGTCACTGTTCTTCCCCATATTCTCCCTTCTGTCTGCAAGCTTCCTTCTTCCTTGTTCCCCCTTATTCCCCAGCAGCACACGATCTCCGACCTCCACGGAACCCCCTCTAATTTTCTTGTACAAGTATGAATGCCTCTGCCACTGTCTATTAGCTGATACCTGGGCAGCCTTAATAGCCTCCTGAAGGTCCCTCCTGAGGGACTGGATGAAAAGATCATAGTCCACAACTACTGGGTCATGCTGCAGCTCCCTGAACAGCATATCAAAGGGCAAGCGAGGTATTCTACTGAAATGGAGCGTACCCAGTGGTCTCATGAATTGCAAAGGTTAAAGATTTGAGCATTTGAGGCCACTTGCATTTTGCTGTGGCTGGCAAAGTCTGAGCTTTACTGCCCATATTCAATTGAATCTCTTGGCACTACCATTAACCATCAGGAGGTGGGGAGTTGTGTGACATTTCTGTGCCCCAGCTTCACTGAGAAGTTCCACGATGAGATCGCTCTTAAAGTTAGCTCCTTAGTCAGAACGGAAGCCATAGACACGAAAGATGTTGTTCCACAGTCGATGAGCAACAGCTTTTGCTGACTGATTGGTACACAAAAAGGCATGGGCTCACTTGAAAAAATGATCCATGATGACGACTACCTGAAGTGACTTGTTAGAAGAATCGTCGGCGCACCGGAAATCCACAAAGGACAACTCAAGGGGTTCCGTGGTGATGAGGCCTCCCAGAGGAGCTCTCGCCTCAAACCCTGGTGCTTTGCTCAACAGACATCTTCAACAACACTTCACATATTCCTTAACATCAGCCCCTAAACCTTTCCAGGAGAACCTCTGCCTTATTAACCACAGTGTCCATTGCTGACCTTGATGTCTGGCTTCATCATGGGCAGCCTTCAGGACCAGTCTATGAGCAGGATGTTTCCACTGTGCGTAAGTCAGCAATTTTCTTGCAAAAGCCGCAGGTCTGGCCTTGTCCCCACCTTCAGGCACCTGAAAAAGCATGCCACCCAAGCCCCTGCTCAACACATTAACCGACAATATTAATGACTTGTTAAAATTTCGGTGGGCCAAGAGACCCTGATTAAGGAAAGCTTGCTTTGGGTTATTGAAGACCTGTCTGCAATCATTCATCCCATATAATGCCGACAGCTTTCTCATGATCCTCCGTTTTGGATCCAGGGGTTGCAACCAGATTCATTGCTTCAAAAAGTGGATTCGTTCAAAAATGCTCGAGCTCGGGCCTTGGCTCAAATCAGTTTTGGAGACAGCATCTTGTGCCTGCCCAGCATCACTTTCTTAGACCGCTTGTGTGCATCAACCCAACATAGATCTCCTGTAATGTATACTTCCCAAAACCATCTCCCCTAAAACACTCTGATTCTTTTACATCAGATTTTAGCATCAGACCCATACTTGAAATGTCACTGAGCTTCAATTCCCCCATCTTGCCATTATACTGAGGACTCACTCCATTGCTCACTGCCTTAGCTGCTCCCAGGCATGACACATTGCTATCTCTGACAGATTGTCCAACCGCTCAACAACACCCGGTAGCAATTTCATTGAAATCCCATTGTCCCCTAAGGGTAAAAAGGCCTCAAAAGCATTAGCTTGGGGTTCAAACTCACTAGTGGTGTGTATTTGTTATGTAATGGAATTTGGCAGTGGAGCAGAGTTGAGGGTTGAGTTGCAACAGTTACCTCCACTGATCTAGGACAACCAAGCTGTCCATTATGAGGCAGTAAATAAAATAGGAACGGAGTAATCGGAAATTATATAAATAAACAGGCAAACCAAGACTAGACAGTAAAAGAAATGGCAAAATTATTTTAACAAATGAAAATATCACAACTAACCACAAATTTAATGCAGAGCCCATGTAAATCTCCTGAATTAATCACATTCAAAAAGAACAACACTTTCAAAGCAGCAATAACAAAGCAGTCAAACTACAGTAAATGCTCTCCAAAACTCTAACCAGAAAATGGTTCAATGCAGCATCAATCACAGAACCCTACCCTGGAGAGGCAGTTACGGTTAATCTTGTCCGCTTGTGCGGCGTCTTCTCCACCGATGTCCTGCATGAACAAGACTGTTAAAGCACCAGTGTAATCGGCACAATCTTGCATTGTGTTAGATAAATGCACCACAACCTAGGATTCCCAACTGAGCTGGATTATTCTGATAATGGATAAACATCTCAATCATTGATACATTTTCAACTGGCATTTTCAGCAATTGTGAAACTGGAAAAACAAAAGCACTTGTATTACTGCACGTGCAGCTTGGTAGCTGGCTAACTTAGCTGGCAATGTAGCCTATGTACTGAGGTTCAAATACGAAAAAATCTTCGTCCATTTTTAAAGTTACCCAGGTAAATACACAATAAAATAATAAAATTATCAATAAAAATGAACAATCTTCTGAAATACTCCAAACAATTATAACCATGAGCTACTGCATGGGTGGACAATTCAAACTGAGGAGAATGTAGTTTTCTTAAGTGCAACTGCACAAGTATTTTAAAGTTACAGAACACTAAACTAAAATACACAAATGTATACACCTCTGGCACAATGGCAAATATAAATATTTATTATCCATGTCCTAGCGAGACTTGTGGGATTTAAGGTAGTCTGGTAGTGTACTGTAAGTGGAAGATAAAGTCTATTTAAATTGGGTTACCTTTAATCCAAAAATTATGCAGCTAAGCAAGAAATCCTGCTTTGAGACACAGGCCCCAAGTAAAATACTCAAAACATGGATGTGTGAGAATGCAATCACTACCCTATTATGGACTGGCATAATATATGAATGATGATTATTAATATAATAATTATTATTGTTTATTGTCATTGCTTATTTTTAATGTTATTATTGTTGTTTATTGTCATCGTCATCATTATTATTGCTATTGTTATTGTTATTGTTGTCACTTATTCTTAATGTTGTTAGTCTTGTTATTTTCATCATCATCATTATTATTTTTATCATTGCTGTCGTTGTTGTTGCTTACTTTTAAATTATTGTTAATTGTCATTATTATTATTGTTATTATTATTATTATTATTATTATTATTATATACTTGTTGTTGTTGTTGCTTTTGGTTTTATTATTACCCTGTACAATGAAAAGTGGTGGCGGAGGGGGGATTATTATTTTGTTTTTATTGCAGTTACTTTCCAGTTGTTCTCTTCATACAAAGAGTATTGCAGACAGTGATCACCAGTATGATACCTCATTTTCTCAAACACGGTCCCATTAGTCTATGCAGGAAATTGGATTCAGAATAACAATTGGACAACAATGCATGTGATCAACAAGCTGAATCTGCAGGGTGATATTCCTGCATAAAACAGAGAAGAAAGCGCTTAGTGATCATGACGTCAGCAGTGCTCATTCACACATCAATGTGCTATTACATAACATGCTCATTAATTTAATTTGGTGCACATTCGTAATGATAAAGTTGACTAGCCATTTGTGAATGTGTTGGACCTATGGAGGCCACCCACAAAGAGTTATCAATGAAGACTTTGTGTGATCCTGTTGAGGATGATGTACAGAAAAAGACTAATTAACGAAGAGGCTGGTATGGCTTAGTTTTCCAGATATTGGTCCTGCAATATTTAAATGCATTTTTATCTATTTTAATTTTAATTTTAACCAGTCATCCTCCTCTAACCTCTCATTAGCAGGATGTTTTCATATGCAAAACTGCAGCTGACTGGAGGTTTTTTGCTTAATGTTTAATTCTTTAAACACTACATCGCATAAAATCGTTTCTGAGATGCTGGAACCACTATGTCATTAAGAATCACTTTGTTTAAAGTCACTAAGAGTAAGTTTCTTGCCCATTATAATGTTTAGTGTAACAGTAACCAATCTATTGATTCTACTGTTGCTGCTTAGTGGAGCAGGCTGTCTGCAGGTTTACCAAACATCTTTTGCCCAGGACTACAGTATGCATTGGTCAAGTTGTCCCTCTAAAACCATAGGGCATAGGAGCATAAGTCTTGACTCAAGTCAGAATGTGTCTTCCTGTTGTTCTCACTTATGCATATGCAGATATACACATCCTTTTGGGGGCTGGTCTTGATCTGCATTCTGATTGGCTAGTTTACTGCTCCGCCAAAGCAGCCTAATTCAGGACACAATGATAGCATACACTGTGTGTGCGTGTTTCTGCTTTCTTTAGGCACCCAAGAGGCTGCCGGAATAATCTGAGAAGATTCATTTTCAGGTTCATGGCGGGATTAGTTTCTTTTTGAAATGCAAATCTTGCAAATTTAGTCTTATTTGCAGAACCAAAAAAAAAAAAGTTGAAAAATCGCCTCGGCACCAAAACAAAAATACGTTGGTGTTTATGACTCTCTTGTGTCTCTTGGTAGGTCGATGTTGTTTTTTTGCCTTTGAAGGTTGTGACAGGATGGATGTGCATGTGCAGTAAATAAGAACTAACTGTAGAAAGTGAATTTGAGTCTTTGCCTGTGAGTGTTATCACGCCTATGCAATGTGCGAGGATGGAGAGGGAGAAAGACAATCAGGCTTATGAATAACTGCACAGGCTCTTTTGTCAGTGACTGCTGTGCGTGGGGATGTGGAAATGAGGCCTGAATTATGAGGAACAGCAGGGTCTGTCCCTCTTTGACCCCTCCAGGCATGTGAAAAGCACATGCATGTGTTCAAGGATTCAAGGGTTTTCTTTGTCACATGCGAGGTATGCAGTACCACTCTAACCTGCAGTGAAATGTTAGGTGGTCAAAGCAGTAGGACAAAGTTACAGTGTATTAAATATGTAATACATAAGGAACAGTAAAATTATGCTGGTTGTAAGAGAAAAAAGACCAGATATGCGCAACACAGCTCCAATATTATGTGTGGTGTTCCTGTTTAGTAGGATATAGCAGTTTGTAAGGTAAAACCTGCATGTTTTTAAAGTCGCCTTGGAGATTTCAGTGATGCACAAAAGCTATGAGAGATTCCAAACAGCTTCCGATGCTTTCCAAAAGAGTGTTATCAAGGATGCCCGGGGAGATGGAGACACCAGATTATTAAATGGGACCATCATGAATCCTGATGTCTCTCTACATTTCCCGAATGCCCTTATGTTGCACTGCTGGTCCTTGAATAGTTTTATTAGCTTCCTTTGTTAGAAGTTGCTGTGTAGCTCCTACTCCATTAAGCTTACCCTGTACCTGGGCATCCACTGGAAGCTAAGCCCAGCTGCACTTAAGCCTGGTTGAGTCTTTGACAATACTCACATTTGCAATATGCTATTTGCTTTGGACAAAAGCATTTCCTATAATATATAAATGTACTTGCTGTGTGCCCCACGGCAACACACATGAAATGCTACAACACACGACCAACAGCTGTCCCTTCTGTCACCACCACCTCAGGAAGTTGGAAATCCAGATACCGTAGTATGACCGTTACACGACCCGGACCGTACGCAACCTGAAATAATGAAAGTCTTCAGGCTTTCGTTCATACCCTGATTACATAGCTAAATCTCCGATGCTGGCCCAGCCGGACTGTCAGTAACTCTCCCGAAAAGTGGCTTCTGACACTGCAACAGTGTGCATGGCCAAGGACAGCTCAACATTGCAATATGTGAAGGAAATTACCTAAAGATCGAACAGAGGCCAGCATTGTAGAACTTGGCAGGTGCCACAGTGTAGACTTTCTTTAATCAATATTTTCAGGCAGTTTCTCCTGAGGCCCCCGACAGCAGAAAAGATGAGGGTTTTTGTATTATATTTAAACACAGCATTGCTGTTATCTGAAGTGTACTATGAAGGAGATCTATGCATTGTGGAGTATGTGATGTAAGATGATTGGTACATACTGTGTGCCCTGGGGCAGCAAGTCGAGGGCCGACCTGTGAGGTAGGAACAGTGTGTACCATTACGTTTATAAGCAGAGGCGGGCAAACCTCCAGACTCTTCCCAAGTAGACTTCTGCATGCAATCGAGTGAAGCAGCTCTGGCACATGCTGCTGCAAGGAATGCGCTGGAGCAGCTGCATCATGCAGACTTTCTGGGCAGCGCACTGTGATGCCTCAACACTTTTTAATTTCCGGGCATCTGGACAATCTATTTAGCTACGTGGAAAGAAAGAGTGGCTTAATTAGAGCGAGATGGAACAGACAGAATGAATATAAGGCATGACTCCGAGGTCGTGGACTTTCCGTCAGAGGTGTGAATAGTCTTTGTTGCGTATTTTTCATTCTTTAGAACAGATATAGGTCATAGAGTGTCTTCACCATGAGCCTCTTTCCCCAAGTGTTCTCCTGCACAAGGACACTTATTTTTAGTAACAATAATGATTCAACTCCTGAAGTAAATTGCAAAGCCTGAGTGAGAGAGAAATGTTCTCCATCCACCTGCACCCACAGCTGAACCCTCCCATGCATACACAACACATTCCTTTGAGAAAATTAGCTGAAATCCGTTCCTGGGAGGAAAGCATGCGAGTCGGTTGGTTAAAATTTCGCAGTAGTGCATAATCTGAGGCATAAATCAAGCAGAGGAAGAAGTGATGAGGCTCTAATCACATCTTTATGACAGACTGTCAGCAGAACATATTACTGTGCCCAGGACAGTGTGAGGAACAAAGCTTAATTTGGTTTATAAAGGACTACCTGCAGAAGCCCAGCATCACTGTATCTCACCCTGCGGTGGTAAGGAACTAACAATGTAATAAATTAATGAGTTGCCATTATGAGTTATTCATATTTGAGGGACATACCCCATTCACGTGTTTGTCTAAAACACAAAGCACTTGTACAATATAGTGTCATTTTTAGGACCATCTCAAAGTGAGTAAGGGCATAACTTATGACTGCAGGTCTCTGTAGGGTAACCCAGCATGAAGACCCCAACCCTTATTCCTGTAATGTAACCCAGCATGAAGACCCTCCCCCCCTTATTCCTGTAGTGTAACCCAGCATGAAGACCCACACCCTTATTCCTATAGGGTAACCCAGCATGAAGACCCACACCCTTATTCCAGTAGGGTAACCCAGCATGAAGACCCACACCCTTATTCCTATAGGGTAACCCAGCATGAGGACCCACACCCTTATTCCTATAGGGTAACCCAGCATGAAGACCCACACCCTTATTCCTATAGGGTAACCCAGCATGAAGACCCACACCCTTATTCCCATAGGGTAACCCAGCATGAAGACCCACACCCTTATTCC
>JAABNY020000019.1:18004792-18017716 GCA_015164015.2 Brevimyrus niger
GTTTTCATATTGGCAATCATACCAATTTTATTTTTTTTTATCAGCCCCCCCCCCCCCCCACACGATCCACTTGTGCTCTAATTAATTACTTGTTGCAGTAATTAGAATGCTGAATTATGCCTTGTTTTCGGTACAGCAGCTTGTGTGAACGCACAATCAACACCTTCAAGTGTATGAGCTAATTGCGGTTTTTATCGATTCTGACTGATTGTGATGCGCCCGTTTCTCAGCTGCTGACAGTGGAGTTTACAGCGTCTGTCCCGTACAGTTTTATGTGATTGTGCGTTCCAGGCAGACTGTGCCAAATAGCAAACACTCACAGGGCTAGTTTATAACAAATGAATATGCGCTGAACCGTGTACAAATGTGTACACCTACTGACAACTAGCGGGCCTTAAATCTGTAAAAATTACAGAGCTTGGTTGTCCCATTCGAAATATGTGTTCTGTGGGTTAGGAGCCAGTAACCGGAAAGTCACACAGGTTCGAATCCCAAAGTCGGCAGAGTGATACCACTGCTGGGTCCTTAAGTAAGGCCCTCAACTTCTCGCTCCACCATCGCTCCAGGGAGTGTCTGACCTTGCTTTCTCAAGAATGCACATCATTTTGGATAAAAATGTCTAATAGATAAAATCAATGTAGTTATATTTGATTTTTTATTTTTTTTTTAAATCAGTATAACGATATTTTGTGTATCAAAGAGTAGCACATAGGGTACGGGTAATATTTTAATGAATACTGGCTGTTCAAAAGGTCACGAACGAGATCCTTTCCTTTAGTATTGTGTGCGTCAGTTATCATGAACCTTTGTATTTAACCCGAATTTTTAAAATAATAGCCTTTATGACTGACAGTTCATATGTACGAGTTGTCCGTAAGTCAGATGATCAGAAGCTGGGGACTGCCTGTATATGACTGTCCTTTTTCCAGTTTCTACATTGGTTTGTGGCTGTTGGATCCAGCCCTACAAAGAAAATGCATTCTGGGAAATTCTGTGCGATAATGCTGTGGTTTCTCTGCTGGGGACAGTGATGGCTTCATGCAGAAGGTCAGCAACCATGGAGCTTGTCTGCTTTATTTCCAAATTTCTATATTTGATAGAAACACATACAAAGTCGGTAAAGGATTTAACATAACGGAGGGATAGGTATGGCTATTAGAATCCAAACTCATTTCTATATTACATTTATTCATTATGTTTACTAACTACTTTTATGACGACTGAGAATAAACATTAGTAGGCCTACTCATAATTAAATTTAAGGACAGCTCCTCACAGCTTGTGCTACAGAGGCACAGCAGCAAAAGGTCTCCACTGTCTCTCTGTATTCAGCATTTGTGCTCGGATATCAGTTTCGGAAGAGCTCCGTTAAAAGGTGGTCATCGCAGACACCCTGCCATCTATTACTCTAATCTCAACCTCGAGTCTGATGCAGTGTCTAAATGTCATTGGAGCCATGCAGCAATATACTTACTGTCAAATATCTTGTCATCATCGCTTTGTTACCCGGTGACATTAATCAAATGAGGTACACAGAATCGATTCGATTTGATGTGTGCGGGACGCTAGACAAAACACGCATAATTCCCTTTGACAGCTAAAACATCTACTTGATTCTTTATTATTTCTCTGTAGAACGCCAACCGAAATACAGCAGCGGCTCAACGGGGAAATTATTTCGAAGCAGCCCTGGGACCCGACTGGCATTCACTGCCTCTATTTGCATAACCTTTTGTCAGACAGAGAATTCAAAAGACCATCAATTATGCACCGTTCTTTATTCCAGCATGACCATTTCCCCTTTCTGCCATGATATAAATACACAGAAAAATGCCTGTTGGCCTGATAGTCGATACCCTGCAATTAATTATCTCTCAGATTAGCCAGAGAAAACGCATTCAGACAGTCATCGTCTAGGTGAGGCTCTTGGTTTTATGGGATGAATGTCAGCGACTGAGTAAAGATGTCACCTTTTTCCTCATAAATGATGAAGGACTCAGGTTCAAATCTTGAAGTAGGAGTTTTTGTTTTAATCCATAGGGAGACGTGATCTGTGAATTCAGTAATATTGCATAATATAAATATTTTCTTTGGTGCAAATTGGCTTATAATTTACACATCTGCAAAGACGTTACACAATAACGAAACTCGTAGCGTGTAGGATTCCTGAAATCGGGACTGTATTTCTGGCACGACCTCGGCAAAATGTCGGGAAGGTTAGCCTCGCCTTTTGACACGTATGGAAAATGTGGAACAGAACTCGTGCATATTTAAATTCACCCTGCTCTGTTGTATAATTCACCTTGCGTGGGGGGTGGGGGGGTGAGCAAGTCAGGAACAGCGGAAGTCAGGGATTCCGGAGGTGCAGCGGAAACAGCTTGGTCGAGGGGGGGCGAGAATTGTCATGAAACTGTCGCATTACTTTAATTGGCAGAGGGATGATGCTGGTTGGGTGCCGCATGCGAAAGCCTCAAATTTACAACAACAAAATAACACCATTCGTCTAGGGTCAAGGGGCCCAGGAGAGAATGGCATTAAATCCAGCAATTTCACATGTAAAAGAAACTGCAATGAAGCATATAGATTTTTTCTTAGAAGTTTGCAGTGCAGAAGATCTATGGATAAACCTCAGAACCTCACGAATGCTTCCTTATCACAGACCTTCTCTTCAATATGAGTGCTAAACTTGAACAAAAAAAAGACAATCCAGCATGTATAGAAGCTCCTCTTTGTATGTGTTTTAACTTGATTGAGCCATTGGGATATCGTGTGTGCAGGGTTGAGCTCCCCATTGGCTGAGGGAAGAAAAACAAAAAGTCACCCTGGAGAGACAGACTGGGGACTGTTGTTTCGATAAATGAATTTGTTTACCCAGGGAAGCACACGGCAGGCCCGACTCCACCAGGAATGCACTGCTAACTCCTTGATCTCATTCGGGCTGGTAATAATCTGGGAAGTGTGAGGAGCTGAGCTGCACTGTTTCCTCTGGTGGGGTGGAGCCCAGGGGAATGGATCTCGATGTGCTTCTCAGCGTAGCTTTAACAAGTGAGATGTTGCCCATTTGATACCGAAATGTCAGAAATAAGAAGATCTCATCTGAGTCATGTGCCAACCTAAGGCCGGTGCAACTGGGCTGATGAGTCCTGTATTCCCGTCTGTTGCCTCCATTTCAACATGCCTTCCCAAACGTGCCGCGTGATGGCCTCTTTCCTTTCAGTGTTTCAGCATAACAAATCCATTTTTTACCTGATGGGCACCCTTGAACCATGTGCTTAAAATAAATGGGCTTAGTAAAAAAACAACAAAAAACAAAAAAATCCAGACTCATAAGTGGGCAAAATTATACACTTTTCAAATTGCTCTGCATGAAAGTATTCGCTGTGCAATTCAGTAAAATGACAAGCTTTTTGTTGATACCAAGTTCTATGAAGAATACTTGAGGCACATGAATGTAATGTTTTCAACACCAATAGTGCTCAGGGGGGATTCTCCATCACCAGCCGATCTCTAAATACTGATCCTGCTGAGGGTCAGCGGCAGCCTCATGGACAGCGGGCTAATTGGAGATGCTGCCCAGCCTAACCACATATCTGTGGTGGGCAGGATGTACTAGAGAGGCCAGAATAAATGTACAAGAAGCAAACAAGCCATACAGATGCCAAGGGTGGGATTCAAACCTGCAACCCTGTGGCACCCACTGCGCCACCAATGCACAAATGAACATATACCCCTGTTACTTTACCGGCACTGATAAAAAAACAAAATACAACACAATACAACAACTGTAGTTGTTTGTACTTGCATGCAAAGAGAAACATGTCAACTTGGAGGTAAACTAACAAGAAGCTTTGATTTTTGTTTAATGTTAAGTACATGGTCTAAATAAATTCCATTAGTTAAAACAAGACCCATAACCTATTGCTGTAAAACACAAATGAAAACTAGATAAGATTACAAAAATGAAAAGCTCTTTTTTGCATAAAAGAAACCTAAACTTTTCAGTTATGAAATCCCAAGAGGGACTCAGAGCTTAAGTGTCATTTATGAAATATTATTTTGTTCTGAGGGGTGCATTAATCAGGGATGATTTCCTGAACGGCCAATCATCTTCAATTCATTAGGACAATACCTGACTTGGAGAAACATAGGAGCAAGCTACAAATATTCATTATTTTAATGTTCAGTCTGTTTCTCCACGAAATTATTATTAATGTTTCAGTCAAAGAACCCATAAAATCACAAATCACTTTAGCGTTTTGTTCTTGTCCTCCCCTGAGCTAACTACTGAATTTAGATTATAGTCTTTTCTTTATGCTAAAACCACTTTATCTCTGAAGCCTAATCAAAGAAATGAGGATAAAATCAAAAACTCAGCTGCAATTACAACTAGACCCTGATTAATTATGGATGGTGGATGACTTCTTTGAAATTAAAAGAATGAGTACAACTCATTGCTGGAGGAGGTCTCTGCACTGTGTTACCTTCAAATCACTATCACAGCAAATCAATCCCTTGGTTTAACATGCGGTACCATGAGGGCCACTAGGGGCACTTGTGAGAAGTTCTGGACCCCACCCTGACAACTATCAGAAGTCACCTCTTCACACCGCAACATCAAAGCATGAAAGCTAGGCTAAGTAGCTGATCACAAGAGGACATGACACCAACAGGACGCTTCAGAGGTCCAGCCTCTGAAAATTTCTTCTTCTTCAGTTTTAATGGAAAAAGAAAGCAATTTTATATCTTACAAGTTTTTTTCCCCTCTCTATAACTATGAATGTACTGTGCGAATATTTAACAGTTCGCTGATGGCTCTGCGCTGGGAATTTAAATCTAAGCAGCATGTTCCAGAAGGTTTTTAACAGCGTATTAGAGTGCATGCCTTAGTGAGCAGTTACCGGCGTGGATTCTTGATGATGGGGGCTCTTCATTACGGGAGGTCTGCCTTGCAGCTAGTGCTGCCATCTTGTGGATGGGATGCCTTTGTGCCTCCCTGCAATAGAAAGCAATGAGCCAACCCCAGTGGGTAGGGACAAGTCTGAGAAGGGGGCACAGGACAAGCACAGACGCACTTAGAGTACACAGTATCTGGCCACTCCGCACAGTGGCCAGGTGGGTGTGGTGCTTGCATGCACCTCACAACATTGTCGAAGTAAAATTAATTAACTGATGCATTCCTTCCATCAGGGTTTAGGGACAATCCATCATGGCGGAGGGAGCAGTGGGCAGGAACAATAAAGTACTCATCTAAATTAAACCCTTGAGCACACGTGGCCTGGAATAGATCATTTACCGGTACTTATTAATTTGTCTATGCATTCTACTCTGTCTGGAAAAAGAAATCTGCGTTCGTCACTACCAATGATACTCTTGGAGGAGGTACAGACACTCCCGGTTACATTCAAAGGGCACCAAACCTCGGGTGTACAGCCGTATGCCGCCAATTTCAGCCGCTCCGGCCAAGAAGCCGCTGGTATTGCGGAAGAGGGGTTAACGGGAAACCGACAATGCACTTAGGACTAATTACTACACGCTACTCGCTTTTTAAAATATATTTTTAAAATATATATATATAACGATATTCATAAAATACAGCCAGTCTGAAAGCTAATTTGCAATCAGTAGTTCAAATGCTGTTCCATATCGCTCCTAAGTTGAGGAGCCGCAACTAATGATTTATTTGGTGCATCTGGATAACTTTTTCACTGTAATTTATACTTTACAGGTTAATATAGTTTATTTTAGGTAGATTAGTCAAATAGTTCAGGGATGAGTGCTTTACTTAGCGGCTAGCAGCTAACAGTTAGCCGTGTCACTAATCCCACATCTTATCACTCTGATCACTCATTGTTTCTCTGCTGTTGTTTCTTTAGGAACATATTAATGTTTTGTGATTCGATCAGCAAGCTGAACATAACCGCTAGTAAGACAATAACGCTGTGGCTGCAATTGCAAGCAAAACAATAGTGCTACAGATAGAAACAAGTGTAATAAGCTAATTAGCATTTATGTTCTCTGTCGTGGAATGGAGTATTTGCAATAATCCTCCTCAGCAAGGTGTAGTTTAAATTTCACCTCAGACAGGGGACGCGTCACACACCTCATGACTAACTCTCCGCGGTTAATTGGCTTATGGCTATCCAGTTTCACCTGTTTAACTCATCCTCTTTTGAAGACAGCTCAACCAAACCAAACGGCAGAGTGTCAGCCAGGCATACTCCTTGAGTGTCATCATTTCAAAACATAAAGAATCCGACAATTTATCACGTCAACAGCATGCTTAATGCTTGTAAGCTATGTAAATGAGGCCGCAATGTCAACAGACCAGCTAAAATTCTAAGCCGTTCAAATATAAGCAAACAACTAAAATAGACACTTTATAAGGTTATTTGAGTGGCCAGACAGGAGAATATGCTGAAAACAGACTATATTATGCGGTCGTAGTACATTCATCATGAAGAGTATTTATATATGCTGCAAGTAAGTTGCCCAAACATGGGCACAATGCACAAGTATTTTTCCACAAGTGTATTTATGACATTATCCAAAGGTACAATAGGCAAAGGGTCAGCTATTTCCTGGAGCAATTAAGGGCCTTGCTCAAGATGAAACTGCTCGATGACCACGTGATTTCAATGGTTAAACATCCAATTTCAGGTACATGGTCCTAATCCACAGTGCCTGACACCCCCTGAATCATATTTCCACAACTGATTCAGGCACCGCATTCGTAAATTCAGTATATTTATCAAGATCAACATGTTTTGTTTGTGCTATACTGTTGCGATCACTCTGCATTTTATAAATATTAAAAACCTCAAAGATAGGGCACAATCAGGCCAGAATGCAGAACACCAGAGTGGGATGTACTGTATGTTTACAAAAAAGCATATAGACTATATGACAACTTATGAAAAGGTTTTCATTTTTAACCTCATCTTTTTATTTGAACTATTTCAGTAATAAATCATTTCAGAAGATACATACAAGAAACATACCATGATGTTTAAATACTCCACGGACAAAAAAGTTGCTTTCTGCTGCCCCAGTAAGCTAAAGGATACATTGCTTTTTCCATACAAAAATTAAGCAATTTATCTTTTAGTAAAGTTTTTGCTCATCGTCTCCATTGATAAATATAGTAACATAGACAGCTAAGCATGATAATACATGAAGAAATTATCTTTATTAGCGCAACAAGCCATGTTGGATATAACGATTATAGCAACCACGAAAAAACGGACCTGTGGGGGAATTTGTATGAACAGGAAGTGGTTACATGATGTAAACATAATTAGCACAAAGAGAAAGGAGGGGTTGAATTAGACACAAAACAACTAGAGGTAATTGGACTAAATTGGAGGGAAGGCATGAAACTTATAAAAAGACATGACTAATGCAAAAAAAACATATTTTTTTTAAGTGTGAGTTGTCAGTGGTGCTAAAACATCTATAAGCAGAGCAGTAAAAGCATTGCTTTATTCTGCTGTCATTTGTATCACAGGACAAATGTACCTTGACCACTTCAGATGTTTTCTTAAACAGGTTCCAAGGAAGTTTCCCTCATTATCTGTAAGTTGGCCCTGTGATTCGTCTCCTAGCAATATGTATTTGAACAGTTGGTCTTACTCTCATTTCTTTTGCACCGCTGAGTTTTTTTTCCCAGTATTCTCCATTAAGTAGCTCTCCTTCCCATTGACTGCTGCCTGTCAACTCGGCCAGGTGATTCACTGGCGGTGATTCGGTGAAGAGCGAACGCGGCTCGTCAGCCAGAAGCAGCCTGCACCCTGATCGATAGCAGACTGCAGAGGCTTACACTGTCTCCCAGAGCAGGGCTTGAGGCTCAGCCTCACAATCACAGTAAGCAGTGAAGCACACAAGCCAGTAAGACGCACTGCATCAAGCGCATACCTTGGCTATAAATACCATTAATTCATTTGATATATTTATGGGATCCTGCTTTTGTTGTGCTTTATCTTTGGTATAATTTAAAAAAAGAAAAATCCCAGTATGATATTCCTGTAGGAGACGGAGCAAAAATGCTGACCACAGCTTAGCTGGAGACTTTGGACAATCAGACCCCTCTCTATTACATCTCTATCACTCTGTCACTGGGGGCGACTTCTCCGATATGCAAAACATTTGATGGATGTGTTTTTCAGTTAATGATCCTTTCAGTGAGGACCTCCGGCGTGTTGCCAGGTAGATTCGCCAGTTATTGATGCCTTTTAGTGCAGCTGGGAGATAAAGGAGGGGTTGAGGACCAAAGATTGCTGCAGAACTGTTTAACTCTGCTAAAGTGTTCTGCTTCATAATCCCACTGAAACCTACTGCCAGAGGTTTCACCAAAATACATTAAAACCCATGTTTGGATACCTTTGAGTTTACAACCAGTTTACTACACTACAATTTAATCTTCCTTGTTGTAATGCACCCAAGACCAGAGTCTGCTCTCTGGAGAATTAAATGCAATCATGCCATTATTTGACACCTTCGCTGTAGTTTCACCTCAAGCAGTGAATACTTGGATTATACTTTCATGCATTTATACAGTTGACTATCGTGTTAAAGATCTATGGCTTGTCTGTGGAGGGGGCAGTAATGTTTGCCTGGACCCAGGGAGCAGGTTCTGCTTCTACAGTGCTAGGTGGGTGGGCTGCTACTTTCATGCGCTTTAGAAACATTTATAGTTTGTTTCTCACGCTCAGCTGCACAAATGGGTAGAAGTGTAAAAATGTAAGCAATTTTACTTTAGATTAAATCCTCCAGTCCCATGCAGAATGTGGCCCAGCCTTGTGCCCTACACAACCTGGGACAGGTTCCAGACCTTGCTGGGACCCTGGATGGACAAATCCTCCAGTTAAGTAAGTAAATGCAAATAAGCTGTACTAGACCCATGATGGACTGGCATGCTGTCCATGATGTACCGCAGCTGAGTGCCCTGTGCTGCCTGAGATAGGGTTACAAAAATGGCAGACAGAAGATGGGTAGGGAATTGATTTTACCAGCAAAGAAAACTATTTTCAATAAACTAATGCTTCAATGCTTAAAAAACAAAAAATGATGCTTCAGGAATAATAAACAAATAAACTCACAAACACATTTAAAAATGATCTTTCTGGACACTGCAGGGTGTTTACACACTCTGTGAAATATTCCTCTATCAGCCTTGTTAGTTGCCATGCCAACGCAATGCTAGGCATCTCATCATTAATCAACCAATTGATCACTGCAGTTTACTGTGTGAGAAATGTAGTATAATTGGGGCGTCCAGCATTAAGCGCGCTAAGCGCCGGACTCCTTGCGTACACTCATGCCTCACTGTACTCCCTACCCCACAGCTGTCCTCTGAGGCAGCACACCAAAATCCGTAAGATAAGCCTTTGATGTTATACAGCTTCTCGCAGGACAAACGCAGAGGGCTGGCTGAGTGCTGAGGCAGGGTGCCTGAACACGCGTGCTTTAGAAACTAATCTACCGTACCGCAGCAATTGCCTAAGTATATAAATAATTGACATGAGCTGACACACGGGCCTTCACTTCATCTATAAATCATAAGGTGGGGAATGAAGCCAGTTTGGAAATAACATCAGAAGGCACTCCTTTAGCAAGTCGATCACAGGTCTGCTGGGGTCTGCCGGCCTGTTTATCAGTGTCCAGATGTGACTCACAGGTAAATGCACCAGAGACTTGGTACCTGTGCTGATTGGACATGTGAGTCAGAGTCCTTAACCTTCTCACCACGGTCAATGAAGCATGACTGCCTGGGCCACATAAAATCCTGGGAAAAAACTTATGAAGCAAAAGAACCTATAACATAATAACAGATGGGGAGGGGGAGGGACCATCTCATTATGTCGATGGTCATTTTTATATTGTGTAGCTTTCTCTTCAATTCATAAGACAATAAACATAAACATTATTAAAATAAATAGCATCGACGCCACCCTGTCCCCTAATTGGACTGAAACTATTAAAATTGCAACCATATGAAAGGTTGTCAAAAAAAGTAAAACTAATTGCAAATGATGCAACTGGCAGGTAGGAAAAATGCACTTTGGAAACCAATGGACGTCCCTGGGTGGTGCAGCGGGCATGCGGTTAAACTGTCCTTTAATAATGCAGTAAAGTAATAACAGATTACTTTCATTTCACTTCTGAGGGAATCCAGGGAGCACAGAACACCGTGCTGTGTCCATACAAAGCAGACCATTCATAAAAAGCTCAGCTGGAGGAGCTGGTAAGGAACATGTGAGTGCTATGTGCTGAAGAGGGATCACAGTGGTACCTCAAAACTCGAACTTAATCTGCTCAGTACTCTGGATCGAATCCTAAAAAGTTCAAGTTCTGATCAAATTTTCCCCATAAGAAATAATGGAAAACCAATTATTTGGTTCCCGGCCCCAAAAAATTACACCTAAATGTTTCTTTTTAGCATTTAAACACAAAATGAATCAGATAAAACAAGAAGAGCATATATTTTACTAAACACATCTAAGCATATTTATCAGTTAAAACAGTAATTTTTAAAGTAAGAAAATAAATGTATGCAAACAATGTGTCCTGCCCCGATTGTCCGCTCCTTCCATGAGCCACGCCCCCTCGTTAACCTCGTGTGAAATCCCAGTGTGATCAGCTGTTTCTGGTTGTTGCCATTAGTTATCAGTATTTAGTTTCCCCAGTCAGAGTTTCAGTTTGTTTCCCCAGTCCGGTCATTGTATTGTCCGTCTGCGTTTTGCCTGCCTTACCTGTAATCAAACCCCATATTTCCCAGTACCCTGACATCTGCACCTTTGTCTCCATTCCATCCCCTCTGAGCACAACAATATAATTATAATTAAATGTATTAATGGTTTATTATTAATATTAAAATAATAATTAATAACAATTAATAAGAAATCTTTATTTTTTAACATATTTTATTATATAATAATAATTACTGTCTATCATTGTCTAAATGAATTTTTACTGTCTAAATGTATGCAGCTAGTGTAAACATGCAGGATGCTATCACAGGGCCAGGCTGAGACTGCATGACTCATTTCCCTGCGCGTACAACTTATCTAAGGTTTGCTTTTATTGTTTTATTGTTTGAGATTCAGATCGAGTTTTTTTTTACTGGTTGGTTCTACTTTTAAGAAATTTAAGTTATAATGAGTTCTGAGTACATTGTAATACATTTAGGGTACTACAATTAGGGTTAGATGTATTGTGACCTCCCACCCGGCTGCACAAACTGGAACCATCTCCGTGACAATACAACTTTGCCCTTATTGGCTGAAGAGTTTAGTTACACGCGTGACGTTTGTATCCCAGGCAGTTCCGATGCATGATCTGCTATTTCTCCTGAATTTCACGTAGAGTGTGAGAACTGGTTTTCAGTTAATTTACCTGGTATAATACAGTTTAAATAAATTACATAAATGCTCTAATAGTACACGTAAATCAGCAGTTTATTTATTGTTAGTTACTGTAATGTTGCGCTGCTTTATTTGGTTAATCGTCCAGTCTGAAGTAGGCATTCAAGTAAGAATCGCATTGTAGTATGACTCATTTCTTGGCGCGTACAATTTATATTAGGTCAACGTTCACAGTTCGACCTCTGATATTCGAGATCGAGTTCTAGGTCAAACTGGTTTTTAAAATTTTCAAGAAATTCAAGTTCTAGGGTGTTCAAGAACCGAGGTACCACTGTAGTTAATAGTGGGGCTAACTTTGAGTCGCAGTCCGTTCTTTCGTGTGCGTAAATGACCAAACCGTAAGACAAATTTTAAGTATGGTTATCTTTATGTTTGCGCCTTCAGTATACAAGTGGTTATATTTAACATTTCTATGCAATCTTTCTGTTTTAATCAGTAAAGTAATTAGTAAATGCGCTACTCGCTTCTTTCGCGTTGTGAAATATAATTGTATGTGAAACGTGAGTTTTACGTATGTAATCTCTGTTAATATTAAGTTAGGGAGGGATTATAAGTGTATAACGTGGGGCATATTAATTATACAATTCAATGCTGTGTTTGCATAGTTAACTTTAGCATGCAGATTCGATTACACGCGGTCAGAGAGATCGCTGTGTTCATGTACGGTTGTAAGCTGACATTGTCATTGGTAGTTTGCTGAGTGTACACTTACCATGCTTTTGTTTCTTTTGGACTACACACACATGCACATATACGCCCATACACACCCAAGGACCTACATCAACACCTGTGTTACGTGAGACCTGGAGAAAGGATGTTGCACTGGAATTAAAAAATAAAGATTCATCAGGATTCATTCGGTGTTCTGGCCAACACTCTGGGATACACATAACTAGAATCAGACCCAACTTAGGAGAGTGATCCTAACAGCAGTCTCCACTACACTTAGCATAAGATATGTCTGCTTTTGCTTTAATGACACTTGAACTGACAATGACTCCACGAGTCTGTACAACACCTGATGACCCCTGTTAGCCCTGCATGACTTGAGAACATTCTAAAGGGCATCTTATGATGTTACTGAATGCTTGACTTTCTCGCTCTCCATGTGCCCCTATAAATGTTGCCTGAGGTTCAGACGAGGTGACTGTGGGAGAAGGTTGATGACAGGCAGCTTTATGGCATGTTTGGAGTCATTCTCCGGCTGCAGTATGAATTATTCTCCCCAAAGTCTCCCAGGCAGAAGGTACAGCAGGACTCTGAACATCTGATTGGTATTTCTCTATTTCCAGGGTGAAGTTAAGTGCTGGTGTACAAGTCCAGAGCAGACAAAGCACCTGCAGACTTTAATATTGCCACCATGTTTCAGTGTAGTTTGGATATGCTGTGGAATCATACACCCCCCCCCCCCCCCCCCCCCCCCCCCCCCCCCCCCCCCCCCCCCCCCCCCCCACCCCCCCCCCCACCCCTCCCCTCCCCCTCGCCGCCCCACCCCCTCGGCGCC
>JAABNY020000019.1:18017816-18044293 GCA_015164015.2 Brevimyrus niger
GCAACACCCCCCCCCCCCCCCCCCCCCCCCCCCCCCCCCCAAAACCCCGGGGCCCAAAACCCAGCCGGGCCACCACGGGGAGAAGGAAGGGGGGAAAAAACAACCCCCCCCCCCCCCCCCCCCCCCGCAGGCCAACACATATACAGTCCCACGCTTTGGAAATGCCCATCTATGTGGGCATCACCCTGGACTGCTCCAGGCACTTGGGTCTCCATCTCTGAAGATCCTGAGAGCCAGATCACCCTTAAGAAAACACACCACATGGCCATAGTGGCATAACTGTCACTCCCTTAAAATGCAGGTCATGTGTCTCTTTTTGGATCCCCTGAGTAGCTGCTGATTCAACACAGCAGGACCAAAGGATTCCCCAAAAAGACACAGTACCACAGGAGTCCAGTGAATAGCGTCCATGTCTCACATTCATGCAGCACCAGTACTCTATAGACTTGTATAAATATCTAGAGCACCACACAACCCTTTCTAATGACCTCATGACCCATCATGCTCTTCCAATCTGTCTTCTGACATCATATGAAGAGTCACCAGAGACATGAATGTCTCTGCCAAGCTAAGTGAACCTCTTCATGAGGTCGACATCCTCTTTGCATGCAGGTACACTGTTGGCAGCTGTGGCCAAGAGGTCATTCAAGGCCTTCAAGGGGTTTTGATATAGGACACACACAAGCTCATGCATGCATTAAACACAGTATAGGAGCAAGGATACATTCCTGACAAACCCATGAATCCACTGGGAAGAACTCAGAGGTTCTGCCTCCACTCTGCACAGCACTCACAGTACTGGTGTCTTGGCCGGCCATGACATGCCTAAGTCTTAGAATGTCTGACAGGGCAACTTCATCAACTGAGTTGAAAGCTTTTATGAAAACTGACAAAAGCTGCCAAGAAACCCTACTGATATTTGTGTTTTTGCTTGATTTAGAACCAGCAGTACTTGGGTGCAATCATAGGTAGACATCTTAGGTGTAAAACCAGATTGCTCTGGTCACTGGTAGGTAAGCAAGTGATCACGCATCCTGTTGAGGATGAAACTAGCAAAGAGCTTAACCTGGCACTGACAGTGTGTTACCCACCTGTAGTTGCTGCAATCTTGGCAATCACCCTTCCCTTTCAGGACAGAGATAACAAGAAGCATTTTTCCAGTCAGTTAGGATAACGCCTGTCTCCCAAATGGAAGAAACGATTGCTTCCAATGTCAGGATGACAGGCTTACCACCAGTCTGGAGAAGTTTACCCTGGATTCCACAGATCCCTACCCCCAGCTAGTTCACCACCAGATTTGGATGTGTGTACTGCTTCGATTCCACTGTAAGCAGGACGTGGGATGCTAGACCACAGATGGTGTGTCTCCTGCTCGCAGATTCCTCTAACAAACGCCTCCTTATCTGCCCTCAGAGCCCTCACAGCCGTCCTTCTCAGTTCCAAGTACAGACCAGAGTTGCCATACAGCCATGCGCTGTGACTCCTCTCGATAATATCCCGGGTGCCCTTCAATATGAAATGGCTCCTTTTAGAAATACCAGTAACATCAACACAACCCTCAGCAACCTTCAGGATAATAAAAGGTCACATTAGGATTAGCAGCCACACCCAAGTCTTAAGGTTCCTAAGAACTCATTACAAACAGCTTGATCATGGAGTTTGTCCAGGTCCAGTCTCATTCTCCTAGTAGGTGCTAGCCTACTGGACCTAATTTGAGATTAGAATTCAAAAACAGAGTACCTTTGTGAAGGCTCCAGCATCTGGTAAAGAGACTGTGATCACTGCACAACCAGTTTTGGAGTACCCATTGTTACCCATATTGTAAGCCCAACAATGGTGTTCAAGGTGTTGTAATCATGATCCAAAGACTTGCAGACTGTGACCTTTTGCAAAAGCAAGGAACTTTCACCACAATTGCCAGATACCTCAACATCACACGAGTCCCATTCCCCAACATGAAGGACTTCATTGGTTTCCTAATGGCTTTGGTACCCACAAGAAACCAGCATTAAAAAACTGAATTCAGTGAAAAAACTAGCAATGCCAAGTCTTCTATTTGATTACTTATGGTTAAGGATAGGACTGGGTAGGGGATAAGGTTGTCATTGTTGATATTAGAAATATGCCCATGGAAATGAATGAAGAGTCTCCATAAAGACTTGAATACTTAGACTGAGCGTGTGTGTGTGTGTTTATGTATATACACATATGCACAGAGAGTTCCATGGTGGTTTCTGTACCAAAGCCAAAATTCAGACATCAACAAGCAATTAGTCAGAAAACCAAAACAATGGTGGAATCAGAATTCAAGTCGCAAAGTCAAGAAACACAAATGGCAATTAGTAATCAAACTGGGAGAAATTCTCAGTACAAAGTGATATAGAAAAACAGCATTAAACTGGTTGAACAGGAAATACAACAAGGGGACTTAAACAGGTGAGGACATTCAGTTAGGGTAGCTGGCTCTGCCAAAGACCTGGGCTGGATTCTGGATCCAGGCTCAGACTCCGCGAGGGTCATAACAATATCCTGTGCTCTAATAATGAACGCTCATTTATTACAGTATGTATGGATGTAAAGAATTTTAAGTAAATTTTTCCTAAAATGAACTCATTAAATACGTACAGTATGGTTCCCAAATGTCTGTTACCCACATTGGCCTCATTGGTGGTAAACTTTAAAAATATTTAAAAAATAAAATCTCTAAAAAAGGAAAATATGAGTCCAGTGCAGGTTGTCCTGGGAAATCATGATAGCAGACAGTGAAAAATAACTAGCTTAAAAAAATATATTTGGTGCAAAAAGGCGACCAAACCCTCGATATCTGAGAACTGCATGATTTATAAATAAAACCACCCCAAATGTGTAAAGGGTATTATAAAATGTTTCTAAATGAGCATAAAAATTAATTGCTGTATTAATTACTGAGCTGAAATGTATGCAAACTGCAAGATAACAGGATGCTGAATTGCAAAAGGCAGTATGGTGTATGTACAAAATATTGGTTCATATTTATGAATTTTAAAAGCCTTAATTAAGTGGAGCTCTGTGATATGTAATGAATAGATGGCAGCCCGTAGCATGACTGACATTTTACAGGCCACTCTGGCAGAGATAGCGGGCATTTGGTAATTAATATGTGGTCATTCGGTGAACGTAAACATTAGGTATACTGGGTCATCCTTATATTTTCTAAGTCTGTTATTGTACGTATGTTTCTTTTTCCATAATTAGTATCTGATATTCCTGATTTAATATATTTGAATTCGTTTGGCCCCAGAAATGTACACGCATAGAGCTCCAAAACACGTCCAGGCTCCGGACTCCCACACCTGGTTGCCTTTTCCATAGATCCGTTCCTGTTTGTTTGGCTTCCCTTTGCACGCCTCACACCCTCAGTAAGGGCAACTCTACTGTTAAATTGGCTGTAAACCCTTGTTTCTTGTGCTTCTTAATGATGTGTGTGACCCACAGAGGTGAAAAATTCAAGTGTAGAAAATATAAATCCAGACCAAGGTTTTGTTCTAACTAACCAGTTGAGTATGAAAAATCACAGTCACTTAGAAACCAGTCACCTGGCTGGTTGAAACAAGACCCCAGTCTAGATTTATACTTTCTGCACTGACCTTTCCGCCACTGGTAATCCAGTGATCTCACAATGAGGTTCAGCCGAGTGTATGGACACGTTATTGGTGGTAAATGCTCCAGCGTGTTCTTTAGTGTGGTCGAACCTAGAACCACGAAACTAGCATGCAATGGATTTGTGTTATGATGACATTATAGTCAGCAATTGAACGACAACACAGTAATGGTGGATCTTGCGATAGCTAAGCAATGATTTTAGTTAGCTAACATTTTCATCAAAAATGCATAATGAGAGGTATGGGCACATGCCGATTACGTGGAAATGTTAATGGACATAAAATGACCAAAGAGCCCCAGAGCATTACAAAAGAAACCGCAGCCCAGTCGATCGTTCTGTGCAGAAAACCTCCATATATGAGCGAGAAGAAAGAATGCACCAGTTCAAAAGCATTTCCCTTTCCCTTGTAACCTGGCAATATAGAAAAGCTAAATAGCACTGAATGTAATGGTTTTGTGACATTTGCTCTGGCAGGTCACCTAAGAAGCCGGGAAGAGTGAATAAGCCACGGCGGAGGGATGGAGTAGGCCTCTTTGTGCCTGAAGAAGCTGTGTGTATGACTCAGTTATAGGTTAATAGAGCTACTAATGCCCTTTTTGCCTAAGAAACACACAGACACAGCTGTGCAAAAAATGTGCTAATGGGAAAAGCTACTAAACGTCCAGAAAAGCTTCATATAGATGATTATAAACATATCATAAATGAAAATAAATCCTTTATAGAAGTACCTTCAAATGCTTCTCTTCACCTACCTCATCTTGCTCCCCAAAGCTTGGGGTGGGGGGTAGCGGCACAGCCGGTCACCACCTTCCCATAAAAAGGGTGCAGACGTCCTTTAGATCCATCAATGAAGAGCCATCCAGATTCATATGGAATTAAACATAATTTATAATATTTATAATCCCTGTATCTTTTTGTGGTCAGAAGCTGCACTATCACCTGCCTGCCCTCCGCATTTAGACTAAATCTGGACTGTATAAAGGAGCATTTTGTCATCTTGTTCATCTTGTTCATCTTGCTTCCTCTGCTGGCCCTTGGAGAATGGGCTTCCCCTTTGGGTCTGCCTAGGGTTAGGGCTTCCTCTGCTTCCCTCTTGGAGGACAGGCTTCCCCTTTGGGTCTGCCTAGGGTTAGGGCTTCCTCTGCTTCCCCCTTGGAGGACAGGCTTCCCCTTTGGGTCTGGTTAGGGTTAGGGCTTCCTCTGCCGGCCCCTGGAGGATGGGCTCCCCCTTTGAGTCTGGTTCCTCCCAAGGTTTCTTCCTCCTATGGAATTTTTCCTTGCCACTGCTGCCTCTGCCTTGCTCACTGGGGGCTTTGGGCAGGGACAATGTAAACCACTTTCAGACAACGTAATGTGAAAATGTGCTTTAGAAATGAAATTGGTCTGAATTGGCGTAAAGTGTTCAAATAAATGAGAGCTAAACTTTCTGCTGCCTCTTCTCACTTCTGAACCTTGTATTGACTTGCTATCACTTTGAATTCTTGTTTCTCCAGCCAGGGAAATGGTCATCATCGTCTGTCACCTCACAGTGGGTAGCACTGGTTCGGCTGATTATTCCCCCCCCTCCCCCCCACGGTGATGCGAGGGGTGGCAGACACGTGTCACACCACGTGTGGCCGCACACGACCCCCCCTGGCTTAAACCAAGGCAGTTGGGTGGATAACTCGCATTCCAGAAATCAAGGTATACAAATGTCAAGATGTCAATAGGTATAATCCTTTCAAAAGGTGATTCGGGTTATTTGTCAATGTTTTGGCTGGTTTCCATAATCTAATATATGGTGAGTGCTTTTTACAGGCCATGGAGCGGAGATATATTGAACCGAATGTCCCCCCCGCCCCGTTCAAATGGGATTGCCTCTGTGCATTGAACTGATGTTCTCAGCAGTAATATCAGTTGGCTGGGAAAACGCATGTTGACATTTAGAGGCTTCCTTTGAAAAGTGAGGATGGTTTATGATCCATTGAAATTTAAACGAGGTGAAAGACTCTGTTACTTTGCCTCGTAAAGTGGTGCTCAAGGTTCCTTTACCATAATACCAAAAAGTCTGGCGAGATAGTTTTTTTTTTTTCTGGGGAGTTATTAGAATCATTTTCATTGCCTGATCTTTAATTGCTCTATAAATGCTTTCTGGCATGCCTCAAATTAGTTTGTCTATTCTTGATAAAGCTGGGAACGATGGCCTTGTTTTAGGGGACATAGCTGTGGCGTAACACTGTGCTGCCTTAGTCCTGTTTTTTAAAAATTGAGTCATATTATCCTATTATATTTATGGATAGTATAAAAATTAGCAGTGTAATCACACACATCCGAGCTTATGCTTGTAAGCCCTGCCCCTGGCTGTGTGTCTGTGTGTCTATGTTCTCCCCAAAATCATGCAGTTAGATTTGTGCAGTTAGATCAGGTTTGTGTCTCTGAATTGTCCTTTTTGTACGAGTTTATGCCATGCGAAGAGGCAGCCTCCCATCCCATGGTGCCCTGTGCTGCTGAGTACAGTCTCAAGGCCGTTGTGATCTCACTCCAGATAAGTGGAAGATGGATGAATGGGCGCATTGCAAAGTTCACATCTCTCTCCTCATCCACTGCATGGCCGCAACCTGAAAGTCGCATGGCTTTGCAGTGAAGACCCTGTCGCTTTCACCTGACACAAAACCAGCTGATTAATAGTAAAGAGCATTAGGTCTCTTGCCCTGAAATTAGGAAGACAAATTCTCATCTGTGCCCTCCTCTGACAGGAACAGGAAATTGGCTGTGTCCCCTTCTCCCTCCCCTCGCCTCGGGCTCCTGGTGGCTGGAGATTTTGTAATTATTGTGAATGAATTCTCCGGATCCTGTCCTACCCGTCTGGTGTCTGTGAGTCAGCCTGGCCAATTAATAGCTGGTGGCAGGCCCCCTGAAATTAGCACACACCCAATTCCAAGGGACAGGGAAAACCTAATAAACTCCTCCTTGTCAAATCTAATTAATGGGTATATGCCCACTTAATATTTCAGTTAGTGACAGAAAGTTTATGAACTATAAAGCGTGTCACTAGAAGCCTGTAGCATTTTGTGCAGTGTGCGCCACTTTGCTGATCCTCAGATCACTATGTACTACATGACTTAAGCCAGAAGATTCCTGGTTGAATATATCTGACTGTATCCCAAGCTATCGTCTGTGGGTTTTAATCCTGTGCCTTCCACTAAGCTGGATAAAAATCAAACCCTTTACAATCAGCAGTTTGTGTTTTTCCCGTTTTCCAAATCAAGCGACTTAAATGTTGTCTGCGTGATCCAATTATAGCCTTGAATCTGGAGGATAAGCCGCAACCTTGGACTGGAACGGCGAAGAGCTCCCATTCCAGCACAGACCTGTGAGGTCGCTGCTCTGTCGAGCAGAAAACGCCAGTGGTACTGAGGTCAATGTTTCAAAATCTTTATATTTGATGAGGAGAGGTCTGGGTTTTAACTCTATCCCTCTCATGATCAGATTTTCCATGTTAACGGTCTGAGAGCGATTCCTCACTGCAGACAGTGGAAGCAATTATACTATGCACTGCCCCCCAAATACACACACGCACACGTGTGCACACACTGGGGAAATAAACGGCAATCTGTGAGCAAACAGACGATCTGCAGGTGCCGGCTCTCCCCTGTGTAACTGCTCTGGAGGGCATCTCCACTGAGGCCAGGCATGATGCGGTGCCACGGAGGCCTTTCATTCCTGTCTGTCTGTCCCTGTGGTGGTGCCTGCTTGCTATAATTCACTTGTTGGCCATCAATCATTGCCATTATTGAGAACTCAACTGCGACGCAATCATCTCTTAAACAGGCGGAATGACCTCTAGGTGCTCAGTAAGGATACATGCCGTCATGAAGGTCAGGCTTCATTGTCTCATCTACTATTTCTGACCTGGAGTTTTGTATTAGCAAAATGAAATTCACACTCTGGCCCTTTTACCGCCTTTATACTGTATTTGTCACTGAAAGATGAAACACGATTACGCTTATTATGTACGAGTAACTGGTCAGAACTGCTGGGTCATGTGTTTGGGAAGTTTGACATGAATTTATAAGTTTAACTTTATGTTCCTTTTTTGATTAAACTGAAATAAAAATAGAACTTTCCCCCCCAATCCTAGGATGCTTTGTCCAGGCAGTTCACTGGACACCCATAAAACTTTTGCCACTGGTCTTTCGGCACGGACCGGAGCCCCTGCTGGAGTTTCGATCAGCATGTGCCCTGCTCATTCTGTGCTCTCTGCTAGGATTTC
The DNA here is from genome assembly GCA_015164015.2 of Brevimyrus niger. Taxonomy (NCBI): domain Eukaryota; kingdom Metazoa; phylum Chordata; class Actinopteri; order Osteoglossiformes; family Mormyridae; genus Brevimyrus; species Brevimyrus niger. Next base: position 18,025,712 of record JAABNY020000019.1, read on the forward strand.
AGATACTAGGTCGTCGGCAGGTGTCTTAATAGGCGACCTCACCTCACCGAGGATGTGATTTGGACCCTGTACCCACATCGTGTGACGTGTCTAAAAAGGCTGGGTAGCGTGCGAGTGGCCCACGACATCCCCCATCGGGGTGCATTTCTTCTCTGACATTTAGTCATATGTACTTAGATGGCATTCGCTTCTGGAAAAATAATTGCATGAAGGCACACTGGCAGTGGGGTCTCCTGCATGAGTCAAGGTGCGACTCCTCACGGCGTCATTTCAGGGGTTGGAAGTGGAGGACGGCATCATCACAAGAGCGTGACAGCCATCCGCAGCGTGCGCTGCATTAAAAATGCAGCGTAAACAATTCCACCTGTCCTGACAGACTGCCGTTGAAATACAGGTGTAGGAGTTTGCTGCAAATCCTTTATTTTTGTCCTTCTGTGACTCCCCCAAACGGTACAAATCCTAAGCAAACAGCAGTCTCCGTCGCAGTGCACACAGTGTAAATATGGACTTCATCTCAGATCATCTCTGCCTGTTTTCTAATCAGATTTATTGTGGGACTAATTTCATCGCACCCCAATGAAGAGGAATGAAGCACTGTAATTATTCGAATGGATGCTAACCCGATAATTTCATGTTGGTTTCGGGAAGGCGCTCGAACAAATAAATAACGGGTTTTAATCAAGAGAGGGGGGACAAGCTTGCCAGGTGTCCGATCTGGGAACTGACGATGACGGAGATGGGGTCTGAAATGAAATCATTTTAGCTGGGAAATTATACAGGAGTCATGGTGCCAAGACTGTGACAATCTCTGTCCCTTTCACTCTCTCTCATGCACTAAATACTACCCCTAGAGTGCCCCATGGTGGGTGTCCCCTGCCTTGTGCAGGTGGCTCACTGGTTGTTCATACAGCAGATGATGATTCTTTTCATACTTGCATTTGATAGCTTGTTCCCATAGTGCATTACGTCAAAGGTTTGCAATTTAGGTTATTGGGAATTGTGTTCAGTCTGAGCAGGCACCAAGTGGCAGGTTGAAAAAGACAATGTAGAACTGTTTGCTAGCATGCAAGTGTTTGTGCTCTTGGGGAAAACTTGTGGGGGAAAAAAGCGGATGATTACAGGTGGAACCTACTGTCAAGTGCAGATCATGAACCGGAGTTGGGATTCGATGGGCGTCAGGCTCTGTGCCCCGCAGGCAGCATTGCAGTGACATATCATACACTGCTCACTCTCCAAGTCAGCTGTCACTGCAGTTCTACCAGATCTAAACTGCCACAAGTCAAGCTGTCATTATTCCCACCTGCTGTGTTCCTAACCAGTCAACACTAATATTATCAAATAACAACTGTGTCTCCTCTGGAACTACAGTATTAAACTGCTATTTAAGGTGAACTTTACGGTGTATTTTCCATAATTAACGCACTATTTCACCTGGATCATAGCAGAAGGTATCTCAAGTTGTGGGGAAAATGGGGCTTGCAGGCAGAAGATGGCTCAGATAATCCTGTGCTGGTGATGCAGTTTGTTCCCAATTGGGTTAAATCATGCAGCGGAAGATAATCCTGGTGACGCTGGGTTTGTACGCCTTGCTTGTCCTTACCGCCTGCAGACGCATGCAGGAACGTGTCTCTTCTTGTATTTGGTTTTCATTATTCTTGGAAGTAATTTAATGTTGGCTTAGATGTCCAGGTGTAGATAAAATGACTTACCAGCTGAATAGCCTTGAAATGCCTCGGTAGTTTTGCTGGGTTTTTTTCAGTGTGCCGTTGCATGCTTAGAGGTCTTTGAAGTGCTCTTTCATTTGGTCTGGCCAGGTATACGACCGCGTGCATTTGGACGGGTACGGCTAAGGTGAGGGGTACGGGGCGACCCCACCTGCCCCCTCGGCCCTCTCCCCCATCTCAAGCAGCATCCTGCCGGGTCACATCGTCTCCGGCCGTCCCTGGGGGAGACCCCACTGCCGTCGACACAGAATGGATCATGTGCCGTCGCCGGCCTTGAACTGCTCCACTGCCAAACGCACTCGCTTTGTCCAATTCACCCCTCTGTCGCAGGATGCCGGTGTTGCCAGCCGTGCGTCAGAACGAATGAGCAGTCATGGCTTGATCAGCCAGGATGTGACGTGTGTGTGACTGTGGAACCGCGCTCATCGCAGTCACATGGCTCTGGATGAAAACGTTTTTTAAATGTGTGCATTATGGAGAGGCGCCTGTACGGCGCGTACATTCATTAAAAATGTTCAGTTTTTTTATGATATGCCGTGGTCTGACTAAACGGGCATTTTCTACAGAAATGAAGGCCGAAAATGACTCAGGCTGCGGCAGATCGACCGCGATCCCGTATATATTATTTTGTTTGGGGGGGGATGTGTGAGGGGGCAGTAGTTCCATTTTCGCCATAATTTACACAAACAGCGGAAAGTGGAAAATGTGTGTATACAGAAAGAGAGCAGAAAAAAGAGATTGAGGGCTGCAAAACGGCTCAGCAATTCAGAGGCCATTCATCTGAGCTGGAGAAACACATCATGGAGAGGGGAGTGGAAGGCGTGCGGACATGCAGGATCCTCAGAGGTAGCCCTCAGAAAGGTTATGGCTTTACAGTAGTGCTGCTTATCTACTGGGAACCAGGCTCAATGCAGGAAGCAGCCATCTTCTGGGGAGGGGGAGGGGGGGGGGGGTGTGAGGGTCCGGGCTGCAATAGGCATTATGTATGGCTTCAGGAGGTTTTCAGTGGGACTCAGATCAACAAGAAACCCAGGAATAAAACATCCAATGCACGAGAATAAGAGGGGGAACTGGAGATGGAGCCACTCATGCAAGCATTCTCCATGCAGGACCTCCATCTCGGAGAAGGGGCCTACGGACAGAGATCATTTCAGGCCCTGCCCACTTTTTAGAGACAGCTGTTTGCCTTTGAAGCCAGCTGTTACAGTTGATGAAGCCAGATGCTATTTGCTTGCATATTCCTTATTTATTTATTTCACCTTCGGATTTGTGTAAGCTGCATTATGCCCAGCAACCTGACAGCACAAAAATCATTACAGTTTATTCACCCCTTGGTTGTTTTTCCACTTATCCTATGAATTCATTGTGTCGACTAAATACAGGCTTAATTTAAATTTTTTATAATTTTTTTTTTTTTTGCATTTTTTTGAGGGGGGTGCTTAATAACATGAGTTCAAATTAAATTTAATTAAATGTAATCTTCTCAATGGAATTTTGGCTGGATTGACATGCCACTGGGCGAGGTCAGGGGGGGGGGGGCACACACATCAAAGGAAGTGCTTTCAATGTGAAGCAGACCCGTGTTTCACTGAAGGGACACATACCGTAGATCCTTTGCTCTAGAACATTCGGGGGTGAGAGGCGGATTACGCATACAGCAGTGAATAGAATCTTTCAAAACACAAAATTATACTTAATTCAGCAAAAGTACCATAGTGCATCTCATTAAGAAAAGGTTAGAAAACCCAAGAAAACTAAGAAAAAGCAAGGCTTACAGGCATACACTCCTTCTGTGTGTATTTTAAAAATATGTCTGTGTGTGTTTACATATATAAAATGTGAATTAATCAGTTGGGCATAAACACGTACTGCATAAATATGCCGCAGACCAAAGAACAGAACTTTTGTTCACAATTTTTTATATCAGCAGTTTAATACTTAGTCTGTTTACTGTTTATAGGAGCCAAAAGCATTCTCATATGTACACTCACCATTCTCATATGAACCCTCTTTCCTGGATTTGCCCTTGAAACACTATAAGATAAAACAGAAAAGGAAGTTTTTGAGAGGAAGAGATGTTGTCATAAAAGAAAATAGGAGCTGATTTGTTTGCTGAATTTGCCTCTTTTGTCAGACGAGGGCCATTCAGAGGATAGTATCCAGCGGCCAGATGCATCTATTCTGGTTCCTCCTCACATGTTGAGAGGCCTCTCTTTAGGTGCTCTGGTTCACAGGATCTGTCTCCACAGGATGAGGAGCCAAAGCTGAGTCGAGATGCCAGAGGTGGCTTTACAGCCGCCTGTCCGTTATCCCTCCGCATTTTGCTCACCTCCTGCGACTCTGCCACCTTTCCCATGCTGAAGCAAGGCCGATAAGCCTTCCTGACAATTTTTTTTTTCCTGTGAAGATAGCAAGCCCAGCTTCACCCCTTCGGCAGCAGCCTTAATCTAACAGCGGTGTCCTGGTCCAGAGCAGAGCCGGCTCCTGTCCGGTACGGCTTACCTCTCCAGCGTTGCTCCCAGCGAAGGGAGCCCCCCACTACGAACAGCCTTGGAAATGGCTGAAAAGAGTTTCATCCTGAGGAAAGGGAGAAGAGAGGATTTTACCAAAGGGAATATCCGTTTAGATCCCTTAAATCTTCCATCATTTTTCTCTTCCTGCAAATAGCCTGGGAGGGTTCCGACATCCCAGTGGGACCAAGTAGGATGACAAGTGGTTTTGGTCAGGCCAGGTTTCATCTTAAAAAGGGGCGGAATATGCACAAAAAGAGCAGCACTAGATAACGGAGATAAATGTGTTTGTTAAATGGACAGCAGCTGATAACAGGCATCCAGACACCCTGGGCTGCCAGAGATCTGGGGGGGGGGATGTGGGAGCCGGCGGTGACACACAGTGCCCCCCCCCCTCTTCCCCCCCAGGTAGCTCTTCCGACTTCTCGTTCACCCGCCCCCCTCCAGGCTCTCTGTCCCTACCCCTGCAAGAACTCTTTGAAGATCTTGCTGTGGGGTTTTCAACCAGTGCTTAGGTGAGTTGGGGGCACAGTATGGGGGCAGGCTATTGGGGGGGCACTAGTACTTATTTACCCAATTTATTCACTGCAATAAAGTAAACCTGAATACACTGGGGGCATTGTTCATTCCCCATTAAGCTGTCTCCATTGACATTTCGTAACCATTATACAACTGGCACATAGGATGAGAAAATAATATGTTTGTGCAGTGGGTGTGTGTGTGTGTGCTACATGTAGCGACCCTGTGCTATTTTGTATGTAATCACATGTTTATTGTTTATATTTCCAGTGTTTTTTTTAAGAGTTGGTTTCTTTTGCTGGAAATAAAAGATGCACTTTGTGCCAGACTGCGATATTGACAAGGCAATGAAATACAACAAAAATATGTACAAATAGCTAATGAAATATTAATTTACCCTAAAAGCCTGATGTGGTAGCAATGATAGCAAGGTGATCTCTACCTTCCTGGCTGTTGAAATGCCAAGACATTAAAGAAGTAAATCAAAACGTGAATACAGCAGGCATGTGAGGCTTAGGCTTAGGCTTAGGGTTAGGTCTAGGTTTAGCTCATCAGCTGGTGTGGACCCCACTGGTGAGGAAATCCCTTAGAACGGTAAATATAATTGCGCTGCTGTGGACTTGTATAATCCAGCGGAAGATTCAAGGAGGGATTGACGTTAACGTGCCCAGTCTGAAAGGCCCGCATCCTAATCTATGGGTGAGCATGGTCCATGAGCACGAACATGTCTGTGGTCCTCGTTTGTAGTGACACTGCCTTTGTCCTGGCATTGGCACACATGCCCCTAGTGTCTGGTTTGATTGACCTTTTGTTCTCCGAGCAGTTCTGATAAAAATGCGACAGCTAGAAAATCAGACCTGTGCTGCGGCTGATTGACAGTATTAGAATAAATAAAAAACACGCAATGCAGAAGATAGACTGGCGCACATTAGTGCAATTAGCATTCACACCGACCCGTGGCACTTAGGGAGGAATAACACAAAATGTAGCAGCAATTAAGGCTAAAAGCTAAGGGCGAAATGGTGATTTCTGAATGCTCGGCTGGATTATTTGATTTTGGAAAGCCGAAAGTAGGAAAATCTGCCACACTAGAAGCCAAATTGAAAGGCAGATGTTTGATTTGATCCAAAACTATATAAATGACTATAACTAACCAAATGTGTTTGAGGCATTCTGTTTCATTCACTTGGATGCCAATTTGTACTATTTACTTCCTCCTGTCATTACTGAAGCTAGTGCCTATGTTTTATTTCAAGCCTGCAAAGGTAATTGTTTAGGCTATTATCATATCAACTAATGAACCCACAGATCTATAGACTGATGTGATGATGTGTTTTTTAATGTCTTTTATGTGTTTTTGTGCTGTATGTTTGCCTTTTTGAATGCCTGCTGATTTTTACGATACAATATTATGTAAATTAAAGACATATTTGCTTGTGGAAAAGAACAAATGACAGATATCTGTTTTCAGACAAGGACAGTAGCTCACGATTAATGTGTGCACTCCTATTATAGCTCTTACTTGGGCTGTAAGCTGTCATAGTACGAGGGATGAAGTACACGGAGGAAGGCGTTTATGATGAACCAAAATGGGGTTTTATTAAAATAACGTGAAACTAAGAGAGACTGGAAAGAAACAGGACTGTAAGGGATTAAAACAAGAAGACTACAAATAGGAGGGACATGGGCTGATGACATTAATGACCGAACTAGCGGCACTGAGGCAAACAGGTACTTACATATACTTACAAGGGACAACAAGCATCAGGTGTAGCCTATCAGGACCACGTGAGAGACGAGACAGACAGGTCAGGTGGTCAGGCCAGGCAAGACGTGACACAAGGTCTTTTCCTTTACAGTAGGTTTCTGCTTCTGATTAAATGCTACATAAGGCATGTACTGTTTTCATCGCTGTAATGCATGTATGATTTACTCAGCGTGATGTCATAAACATGTGACTGTCTGAGGCCACTTCCGCTTTTTCCTCGGTGCCAGGTGAATGCAAACTCTATTTATATGGCCACACATTAAATGACGTGTCATCTTAGGGTGAATAACGTAAATATGACAGTTGTAGCTAGTTAACATCATATATTTACTTATTTAGCGGCACTTCTTATCCACTTGGATGCCATAAGTCCTGGGAGCTCTCCAGAGCCATCATATTCTCCACCCCCTCGAAAACCCTTTAAAGCCCCCTTATCCCGCAGAAACTCAGCTCTCAGCTAGTTTAAAGGGCAACACTCCCGATCCAAAGCAATATAACAAAGGCTATCATCAAAAGTGTGTGTGCAAGAAAAAAAAGTGAAGCATTTCTTGAAAAACTGCTTAACCCCCCCCCTCCCCCCCAACTTGCATTCCATGTTTCTGTTCTGGGATTCTTATGGCCAATGTCTTTAGCTGCTCCATCAATTTTTGTCTCCTCCTCCGATTCCAGGCCCACAGCAAACACACTAACAGCAGCCGCATTTTTCTACTTTAATAAAACCAGAATAGAAGTTTTACCCTAATTTTTGTGAGTGCAAGCAAACTGGCATTTAGCCTCATCTCAGCCCCAACACCTTGCAGCGTTTCAACAAAATTTGAAAGTCAACTATAAGACCTTTCCCTGACTGGCAGGTGACCCCCCCAGACGGCAGTGCACTATTAAATAAGTTATTAGAGAAAAAAATGTATAATATGAGTCTTTTGAATAGAATTTGTTTAATGAATGTGCAAATGTATGGCTTTTTTTTCCCTCTGGGGAGAGTAACCTCTTTGAGGCATCTGACTAATCATTTGCCATGGAGGATTCAACAGTGAGTGTTTGTACCCTGCATGGTCCGTTTGACCGGGGTGTTGAATGTTTATGCTGCAGAGACATTCAGCTGGGCTGCCATCAGGTAAACTTTTGAAGGGGTATTTGGGACAGGTCTCTATTGCTGCAAAGTGCTACTGTAGCTAAGCAGACAGTCCACATGCAGGGTTGGTGGGACGGATGCTGCTAGGGACTATTTCATGCTGAAAGGTAGACTTATGAAAAGGGGGCAATGCTAAGCTAGCAATCCCATGAGCTACGTGCACTAGTGGTCACATGAGCTCACTGTCACATGAGCTAGCGGTCACATGGGCTAATGGTCACATGAGCCACTCCTGGTGTGTGCCAACAGTCAGGACATGCTCTAAAGCTGCCCACCTGAGCTCAATACATTTATGTCTGTATTCTCTTTATTTTACTGGTGGAGACAAAGGTAGCTTTTGCCACAAAGGGCCAAACTAAATTTTATTTTTATTTATTCTTGGTTTTTTTTGGACAGATTAATTGGATTGATGTAGCTAACTTGGATGTTTTCCCATTGTTAAAGTTGTGTTGTGTACCCACGCGTTGTTTACAGGTGCCAGTTACCCTTTACATACGACTGATGCCAGATGAAACCGAAATAAAAACAAAAAACATTGTGTATTCCAGATAGCAGATTTTGAATTACACAACACAGAGGAACAGTGAGGGCAGTGTGTGAACAGGCTGCAAAAATAATTGTGAAAACCACCAGATTTTAGCGTACTAACCTAGGAAGTTTTGATATGTGTGAGGCAAAACCCTCTTTCTTAGGGTCTCTCAAAGAACTAATTAGCCAGGGGAGTATAATTATTAAGACGATATGCAGTCATAGTACACTTAATTAGATGCAGTTATTTCAACTGCCCTCCTCTAATCAGCACGTCTTACAATCCACTCCACAGAGACACAAAGCTCAGAATCCAGCACCATTTATAGCTATTGGTGATGCATGACAATCTGTTCCCTTTATCTGCTCGTCTTTATCAGAGTATCTCCTGCAACCTTCATCAGTCCGCGAAAGATAGAGATGTCGATACAGAGTAACATTCTCAACATGTCATGGAATTTTAATAAGATCGCAACACATCATCTGCCAAGCGGCAAGTTCGCCGCACTGTCTTCCGGAAGAGTGCATATCCGCAAGGTTCCGATTGCAAGTCAAATCGTCTTTTTCAGGAGGGTGTCGCATCACACACGCGTGAAATTCTGCAATTTCTTCAGCGGGACTAACAGCTTTAAAGTGACTTGCCCTCTTGCAGAATGGTCATTTGAACTGGGTGAAGTAAAGCGATTATAGTTTGTGACATTCTGGCGATAGCCCAAGTGGAAGTGTGAAAGGACTGAAGCCGCCTCCTGCCTCTGAGAGACAGGTCAGAAGGTTTGGCTGAAGAATGCACAGGCGTCTGAAGCGGACGAGACCCAGTGGTATCAGTTAACAACAAGGAATCTGGCCTTTCCACAAATCAAAAGCTGACAATACACTTAAACCACAGAATTCAATTTACATGCATAATAAATCAGCACTGTGCTCAATTTAATGTTAGAAGCTTTTGGAATGTTTCTTTTAACAAGGATAATTGCAACATTTTGTTGAAAATTACTTCAGGAAGTAATTTAGTTTTGTTGTAAAAATATGCGTTTTACTTTTCTCATATTTATTGTAGTATACATCTATATTTAGAGAGCCAAGTGCAGAGCAAGCAAGTTTAATGATTCACAATGATTCACAACCAGCACTAAAACATAATCCCAGAATCATCATCAAAGCACAAGCCAAGCCCAGGAGTCAATCCAAGGCAATACATATTCCAGGTCCAAATCACGTTCAGCATATGTTGTCCAAAACCACAGCAATTGAACAGTTCAGCAATGTGGAGACTCACAAAGGTGCAACTTTCCAGAGTTCAAAGAGTGTTTCCCAATCCGGTCCTTAGGGATCCACTAGTCGGTCCATGTTTTTGCTCCCTCCGAGCTCCCTACCACAGTAGGGAGTCTACTGGGAGCTGGGAGGGAGCAAAAACATGGACCGACTGTGGGTCCCTGAGGACCGGATTAGGAGACACTAGTCTAATCACTGGATATGCAGGCTGTGTGTCTAATACTAAGGAGAGGAAGGACATGGGCCCTTTGGGCAAAACTGCAGAGAGGGTTTCTGGAACATATATAAGATAAACTGTATAGTGTATATACAATAAACAGTTATTTTCAAATATCCTGTTCCATACATTCAATGGGACAGTTTTATGTATTTCAAAATGGTTTGTTGAGCATTAAAAAGGAATTGGGCAAACCTGCTGTTTAAGGTGATCCGCAACACCTTCTCTATGAGATTCAAATGCAAAATACAATATGGGGGTAAGTGTCTGTTGATTCCACATGTAGTACAATTTCTGCATATATACTTGTGTGTGACCATGTCCTTCTGCTTGTTGCTCTGCTGGTTATAGACAATAAAAGCACGGATGGAAAGGTAGTATGTTGTAAAAAATGATCGGCTGACGAACAAAAGACCCATGTACTTTCTGAAGTGCTTTAAAAGCATTAACTCCTCTTAGCCTCCAGAATTTAATGTTGCTTTAAATAAGAAGTTAGTTCATCTAAACAAAAGTATGTGACATTGTTGTTACCCTTTTTCTGGTACTGAAATGTATATAGCTTGACAGTGTGGCTGGGCTTGGGTGATTCCCTGCAGGTAGGGAGCACTGTTGCTGACGTCACAATGTTATTTGAAATTTCAGGCTCTATGAGAAACGCTACAGAGAAGTTAACATTGCAGTTTTGCGGTGGGGGAGGCGGCGCTTCCTCCGGCCGCTCTCTCATCATCCTTCTGGGCCCGCTGTCTCGTTGTTCCCTCAGACTTTGTAATCTCCTCAGCTGCCCCCCAGGACCTCATAGCTGCCCTGCTAGGGGTGTGAGCCTGTCCCTACGTGCTATCACCTTGTCATACTGAGCATTAGGCCGCTGTCCATGGTGCTGAAAGGCGAATGAGGTGCATGGCATGTCTCAGGGGTCCAGAGACAAGGCCTCAGTTTCTAGACCATGCCTCTGGATACAACTCAAGACACTAATTAGCCGCAACAAATACAAAATTATTCACTGGCATCTTTGTTTTATATTGAAAATAAAGTGAGATAATCACATACTGAAAATTTGCACGGTCACCATCTTGGGTCACCAAGCGGTACTGGCGGTAGCCAGTTTGTGGTAGTCTTGCAGTTGATGTCTTGTGCTAGTTGCCTTGGCTAGCCATCTCAAGTAGCAGTCTTGAGGTAGCCATCTCACAGTAGGCAAGGTATCTGAAGGTGACGTCGTCAGATAACGGCCAGGCATTTTATAGCCTGAGGTGTAAACACTGTTCCCTCGTCTTGTTCCCAGGTTCCAAGATGATTATGTCCCCATAGAAATTCGTGTACAAATATTTCATGAACATCAAAATGATGTCAGACACCTTCCATGGACTCTTCAATAAGCTACACATCATTTACCCTTAATGGGAAGTTCTGCACCACAGAGTGCGAAGCAGTTCCACCTCCTTCATCCCTCAGAGAAATGAAGGCTTTTCATCTTGAATAATTGTCAAATATCCCAACTACACACAGTCCGGCAAAGAGGGACTGAAGCTGTTGCTCATAAGAGTTTTACTTACACATAAATGTTCTGAGGGCAGAACCAATAATGATTGGTTCAGAGAGATAACCAATCAGATTGTAGAGGAAGCAAGTCCAAACAATAGAGGAGGTGGGACCAAGACATCTGATTGCTTGATCTGACATCTGACCAAGATCTGATTGGTTACTGTATTTCTCTGAACCAGTCATTTCTCGTTCTGTCCTCAAAAAAAAATTTTTGTAAGTAAAAGTCCCATGAGCGAAGCTGTTCTGAAGGCCCTTCTTCTCCTATTAGCTCTTTTTTCTATGTTATTGTTGTTATGTGGTTTCTATGTTATTTTGTCCTCCAAATGCACTTGTGCACATAGACATTTATTTATTTTCCATCTCATATAATTCACCTCTTATTCGTTTGCAGTGTTTTGTAGATGTTCATTAATTGCTTTCCCTGCCTAGGCATCTTCTCTCTCTGTCTACCTGATTAGATGCGGCACAGTCCCTGCAGTCATTATCAAATTCCAAAATGGTGCCAAGAGTTTGATGCTCAAATGTGCTTTTTAATGAGGTCAAGTATAGGGCCGGCCTCACTCTCGGAAGCACAGACGTCACGTTTACATGGACTGGCACCCAACCTGGAAGCAAACGGCACAATCTGGGGCGAGATGCCTGAGTCAAGGAACTTTCTAAAGTTGGCAGTACCCTGTTGTGTGGCCATTTATGATGTTATGTGTCATAATGCATTTTTATTTATGGCGAGTAACCTGTGGATGAGTGAATAAAACATATCTCCTCCATACCATTTACTAAATAAGTTCTCATTTACTTGTATTTACTGTACCCTAATTATTTTTTGGTTGATAGTCTTGGAATTTCTCCACGTGTCAAACTGTGACTGGGACAAATCGGACGGATAAATTACTTCTTGCTGTTCTACATGATCCGATGGAACTAATTAATCTTACATCCAATCTGGAATGAGCTAATTACCCTCTGCTTGGTGAACACGAGACTATTTTTTCTCTCCTTTTTTTCGTTCCTCACCTCAAAATTGGTACTGTAGGACGGAATCCTGCACAAATCCCGCAAACAAACAGATTAAAAGTGTGGCCGCCGCCTTTGCTTTGTGTCAATTTGTAATTTAGTCTAGAGGGAGGGCAAAAAAACACATTGTCATTAATTGTCTGATTGATTAATTGATAAACATAAACGACAAAGAGGATTAATGAGCCCAGTGAGTGGCACGGAGGGGGTGATTGATTCTGTGATGTAATTATGATACAAATCACTGACATATGAATTTAGGGACGTGAATGACAGGGGAACACAGTGAGCAAACGCTTCTCGCCTGCTGCATTAATGAATTACACGCATGGGCTCCACAGGAAAAACAATGACTAAAGGCTTATTGAGGATAGCAAGTCCATCAGCGCTTTCCCTCTGCGGGATGTCAGATGTGGAAGGTAATTGATTTAAGGGCAATAGACTCTGCACTATGAATTTTTAAAAATGTTGAGCAGGGTATTTGTGTTATATACTTCATTAGGTAGCAAGCAAGACCTACAATAATCTATAAAACCATTATCCACACATACATACATCTATATACCCAAGGAAGTATCTAGACTTGTCTGGCTTTTGATTAAATAAGCCATGCTCTGCCCACCCCCCACCCACCCCCACCAGAAGGTGTCCCTCAGAATGTCCTTGCGCTCTCCTTGTGTCCTTGTGTCTCTGGAAGCTCGGCCAGACTGGCCATGATGGAGAGGGAGGCACTGGGCACCACCAGGAGCAGGGTTGCTAGGGAAACGAGGAAAACGGTATCTCGGCCTGTGACGAGAGGGACATTTGGCAGCATGTGTGTGTGTGTGTGTGTGTGTGGGGGGGGGTGATGTTATGGGGAAAACCAAGAGTGTTCTTGTCACCTGAAAGGGGGAGTCAGGGGGCAAACTTACGCCTTTACTTGAGGGGAACTCTTGGGATGGAAACAGGGATGTTGCCCTGACTTGTCAGCCAGACAGTATGTCCCCAAAACAGCCACCAACGTCAACAGAGGGGCTGCAAAGCTGCTGCCAGAATGAGAGCCGCGATCTCACTACAGCGGGCGAGGGGCTTTCACATCTCCCAACATCGCAATCTCACTACAGCGGGCGAGGGGCTTTCACATCTCCCAACATGTTGGTGTTGAGATCCATTCCGGAGCTGTGCTTCACACACGTCCGCAACATCATCTTTCATGGTTCATCCCTTTTTTTTTTTTACGCACTGGATCTGTGTCTTCATGAACTCATGTGAGAATGCTCTTTGATAAAGTGCTGTGTCCTCACCGTAACCCATGAAGCATTTTATTGAATTAAAGCTTGGGAGACTGAGGTGGAAGCCATTTACAAACCATTACCAAAAACCATAATTCCTCCAGCCTATTTTCATGGCACCTCACATGTCGTAGCTTCTGCTTCTTATATCATGATCTTCTGATTCCATTAATTTTTCATAGTACTTCTGTGATATGCATTTGTGACCAGCCAATACAGGAAGGTAGAGTTTGAAGAGTTATATGAAAATATATTCCCCTTTTAAGTAAGACATTAAAAACTTCCCTTATGTTTTTTAATTAGTGCCCATGATGTACAGAATATGTTACCTAATAAAATTAAAATTTTGATTTTTAAATCCCCCAAGCAGGACATTAAGTATAATTACTCCCAATGTCTTTGGCCACATCCACAAGGTCAAACCTCCACATCCACAAGATCACACTTAAAGGCTTAAAGCTTCCTTCATTCCATCAGTCCACTTCTTATTTTCCATGTGATGTGTTTGTTATTTTCTTGTCTTGTTTTCGTGTGTGTGTGTGTGTGGGGGGGGGGGGTACAGCTGTTTCAACAGCCCCGACTGGATGCAGACATGTGATGACACATTATAATATGCAGGATAGTATGCGTTATATAGCATGTGATAGCATGTATGATGTGACAGGGTGACAATATGTCGTAATATATACAACATGTGATAATATGTAGCATAATAAACGTCAATGTGTGTGACAGTGTGTATGATAGTTAGTATTTCTGTTGCTGTTGATGGTTCTACCTATCATACTATATCCTGCACTACAAATTAACCAATGCAAATCATAACGACTGCACCCAAAAGGGACATTATCCGGCACAGGAGATAAGACATCAGATGTCCCAGCAGATAATCTAGTGCCAGATTACATGGTTCTGTATCCCACATGCGATCACATGATGTTTTACAAGGTATCACACACACAATTAATTACACATAATTATACATAAAATCAGATACTTAGCCATGAGTAGAATGGTGACTCTGAAGCTGGGGATCATCAGAAGGTTGCTGGGTTGAAGAATGCCTGAAATGATTGTACTCTGTTGGGCCCTTCAGTGAGGCCCTTAACCTGCAATTGCTTCATCCTGGGTATGATGTTAATCTTCATCTAGCCCTGCAAGCAAGAGGCCCTCCAATGTTCTGAGAAAATATGGGGGTTGGTGGCAGGATTGGCACTCCAGCCACCGGAAGAAATCTCACACTGGTCCATTCCATTAAAATTTGTGTGCTGCTGAGGTATCATCCTCCCCACGGCCCACGGCACTCGGGTTCTCTTCCCTGAGGTGGTTCATTGTGGGGGGGGGTTGCAGCAATGTCCTGTATCATTGCTCCTTACCTCTTCTGTCATTCATATTACTGTATCGCATGGTATCTTATGATAGAGTGCATGATAATAAATAGGATAATATGTGTGATTATGTATGTCATTGTGTGTGATAGTACGTAAAATATCATGTGATAGCATATGGGACACAGTACCATATATGACAGAGTGTGTGATAACATGTAGGATAACATGCGTGATAATGTGATAGCATGCGTGATTGCATGTAGGATACCAATTGACAGCGTGTGCGACACTGCAGCATGCGTGATAGTGTACACGATGATATGTAACATGCCTGGTAACATCACTGTTCAATGCACACTGTGATAACGCCTGGCAGCGCGCTCCCTGCACGGTCCACGCTGTCGGATGACACGCTCAGCAGACTTTAAGTCCCTAAGCAGCTCCCTGGCATGTCGCCTTGGTAATTAGTCTTCTGTCTGGCCAGCAAAGTGCCACGGAGTAACAGCTGTGTGAGCCAACAGCTGACGGGGGCTTCAGCACAACGCCCTAGTGATAGAAATGACTGGTGCTCCGGCATTTGCCTGCTGAAGTCCTGTAAGGGCCCTGCTGTTGGACCTTAGAGTTCCTTCTCCGATGCCGAATCGGACAAACCTCTATCATTTATAAAAAAAAAAAAAAAAAAAAAACATTTTCACAGTCTGACCCCAAACACACCGATATGACAGCTTCCAAGAATCCCAAACCCGTTGACCTTGCAGCGTATTGATAGAGTTTACTGAAAACACATGTGTGGAAAGGTAGGAAATGCAAATATCAGCCCACCTGGACACCAATTTACATGTCTAAATTGATTTGGGCCCATGAACTTTCCCCAGGCCTAATGGATAGAATTTAATAGTCCCCGGGTCTTTTAAGGCGATGCAGATGAGCATCAAATTGAATTCATTTTTACACAGTGCACATCACCCTGGTGGATTGACTTCATTATAGCAGGCGACAGGTGTCCTACATTGTTGGACTGCCATGCCAGAAGCAAGTCCAGGGAGCCACAGCCAGTCCACTCAGCTCAAGGAAGCGACACCATTCCAAAGACCCCCTCCCACCCCTGGGGAACGGGCCGCTCCATTCTTCCACGATGATGTCTTCTTTCACAGACCGGTACACATTTGGGGAAATAACGATGCATCTAATTACAGCTTATGCTTGGCTGTATTTTACACGCAGCAGATCGTGCCTGTGCGTCTCGCTGACGCCGAAGCCGGAATGTGACGCTGCCAGGATGTGCAGGTGTGCGCGGCGGGGTGCTGGACGTGCCGGGCAGGCGAGGGGGGCCAGGCAGGTGTTTCTTGCTGACGAAGGTGCCGGATCTGCCGAACATGGGCTCCTCTCCTCAGGGGCCCGGATGCTTCCTTAAAGGGGGCCTCTCTCTGAGGCACGTCGCCGACCAGGAGCCAAACATCAGACGCAAGTGAGAAATCTCTGTGGGCTGAATGTCATCGGGCTTCATACAGAGAACAGATCTTCAAGTTGCTCTCCACTCAGGTCCATGACACATCATTTGTCATCCTTTTTTTGTTTTTCTTGGGGCTAAGGTAAGGAAACACTAATGTGCAGTAAAAGAGTGACCCGGCCTACCTCACGGTGCCCTCTCGAGCTTTTCGACACACTCCGTTCTTCGACTCTTAGAACTGTCTTAGACCTTTGGACAGAAAATGTCTATCGAAAAGAATGGTGTATTCAGGCTTCACACCTGCATATGCTTCCAAATGAACCGACATTTTGCTTTTTATTCACAAGGACAGAGTGTTAAAGTCTTCCAGTCACAATGGGATATTATTTTAAGTTAATTGTTCTGGGACGTTTTAACAGTAAGGAGCTTCAGTTCCCTGCTTGCTTGAGCTGAGTTTCAGCACTAATTCAAATGGCTATTTCTTGACAGCATGCAGACAGGCTGACGGTCCCAGCAGCCGCCAGTCAGACCCCCCCCCCTCCAGTTATCCTGCGGGCGTCCCCGGGCACCAAAGGGATGTCCTTATACCGTCCCAGATCCGTGAGTCCCACGGAATGTCATCTGTTGCACATTTTGCCACAAGACGATTCCTTGAAGCACAGCAAAGAACAAAACTGAAGGAGAATGGGTCTTCAGACGGTGTGCTGAGCTCTCGCCCCCAGGCTCCAGACGAGTTGCACGGCATGCTGGCGTGCCCGTCCACGGCGGCGAGCGCCTCTTTCAGGCGCATTCTCCAGGTGAGCCGCCGTCGCCCCTGCCGAGCTGCGCTTTTAATGAGCGTCGCATTATGATGCATCATTGCCTTTTATACTGAGAATGAAAGAGAGGCGGCGATATTTTCTCTCCTTCCTTTTGTTTGGTCACAGCTACACCTCGCCGCGCTCTGCTGAGGCCTCAGATACCGCCGCAGCGGGCAGAATTACATTCCCGTTTGACAATAAAAATGCCATTTTCCTGCAGTTTGTCTGGAAACCAATACAGGCTCTTTGTTTAAATCCTGTTTCTCCCAGTTTCTGCCTATCCTGGTTAAAAACGAGTCACGTTAAGCACATAGCGAAACATGACAGGTGTTGTGCTGGAAATACGGGGGGCCCATTTCCTCTGTTGTAACTGAGGCACTGAAAAGCTGCAAAAAATACAAATAAATAAATAAAAAAGACCAGGGACTGTGTGTGTAATAGGAAATGTAAACATTAACAGCGATTCATTTCACTCTAATTCTTAAAAGAGCATCTTTTTATTGCGAGTCAAGTAATTTAGCCCTGAGGCAAAGGGATGAAATGTGATACTATTGCCCACCATATATTTACCATCCAGGAGGAGATACTCAGTCAAAACCTTCACCTGCTGGCTGGTCCAAATTGCACATGGGGCTCCGTGCACGAGTTTGCCATGAGACTAAACTGACGCCAGAATTTGCTTTTCCAAAAGTTTTTTGTTTTTTTCAAGGCGATGAGCCAATCCCATGTAGAAGCTGGGAGAACCTTCAGCAGGAGCCCTTCAGCTACAGTAAGCCGCCATACTCACAGTGCAGCTGGCCCCAGCCTCTAGCTTACGGCAATCTGTTTACTGGTATTTGCTTTGTGAAATATTAATTCCTCTGAATTACTGGTGGGAAAAACAAGAAAATCAATCACGGTAAAGAAAAAACTGTGTGTGTGTGTGTGTGTGTGTGTGCCTGTTTAAATGCATAAGATAAAGATCAGGAGAAAAGAACAGACAGCTGACTTACTTTACCTCTCTAATCCTGATCAAGCACCATAGTGTCTGTCTGGGATCTTCCCATATCAGTGGTCTGAGAGCAGAGTCACCATCTGATGGCAGGAAGGCCTACAGGGCACATGTGCCCAGGCCAATTACGGCTCCCCACTTCTGCACTCAATGGGTGTGAATAGCAGGTGTGTCTCGCCCACCCAGCGCAGCAACACACCGAGTTCGGCTCGCGAAAGGAAACGAGATTTATAACTGTCTTCTTCCATTCCCCATCCGGCATCCTTTGAACCCTCCCCCTCTCCCTCGCCGGCGTGCCTCTGGCATACCTGGAGAAAGACAAGTCATCCGTCAGCTTGGTAATGAGTTGGTAGACATGCTCTCCAATGACACGCGCGTATATATCCTCCGTGCGATGTAAAGTCACCAATCGGGCTGCAAGGCTTCAAGCGGTGGAAGGAAAGTGGAGCACCGTGGTAATGAAAACAGACACAAGGGGGAACTTTCAACTACCCCCCCCCCCACCCCCCTGTCCCC
>JAABNY020000019.1:18044393-18065023 GCA_015164015.2 Brevimyrus niger
CTTCGGGCTGGGAGGGTCCAGGCGTGGGAAGGAAAGCGGACGCCCGTGTTAGTGAAAACCACCACAAGGGGGAACTTGAAACGCCCCCCGCCCCCCCCCCCCTGTCCCCCCTGCCCCTCCGACTGGAGCCAGATACACAGCTGATCTGCACCGACGGTCCCGAACACAGCTGCTGCCTTACATGAGATTTTTTTCCCCCAAGTATGTACAGCGGTACATTAACGTCATACGTAGCTATTAATTGATTTTAGATACTTTACACCTAGCAGTAGAAAGGCATGTGTGTGATGTTCCTTAGGACCTTTAAAAGCAGAAGCAGAAGGGCATGAACAAAATATTTTATTTTCATGAAAAAATACAAAATCAGTTTAGCTATAGATATTGCTTTGCTGTTATTTAAACTGCTGTCAGGTTCTTCTTAAGCATTCACAATGTCACATTTTTCCCTGGTTCTTCTAAAAAGATCCTCACTGCTTTAGGGAAATAATCAAGTCAATGATTTCTGCCAAAACCTATGCTGGAAATATGAAAAACAAAGAAAAACGAATCACAAAATAAAATAAAAAGCTCTATGATATCCCCAAGCCACTTCAAAATTAGCCAAAGTACATCTTTGATTGCCATTTAATTTGTACAAATCATGTTTAAAGGTGTATGAGTTTTGAAGAGAATCAGAAATGTCATCATGAGTAGAACGACCATATTCCATTTGCGTTTAAGGCCATTAGCTCATTATCAATAAGTTAAATATCTGCTGCTTCTCCACTTGTATTTTCCTGAAATACTGTGTGTTTTATCCACTTTTCAGTGGTCTGAGGTTATTTTTCTTTAGTATAGCAGGAATATCCTGGGCCTCCTCTTTTACAGCTATGCTAGCTGCTGCCAGACCCAGTTCTGCACATCTGGCAAACTACACTGTCTCTATATGATTCAGTCTGTCATACGTTGGAACATATTTATTGGGGGCATGGGGGGGGGGGCAAAAAAACACATCCTGCTACCATAAGTTTTAACACATATATGATGCACACATAACCTGTCATTTTGTCGACCTATAGGGTACGAGCAGACTGCTTCTGCAAGGGTGCAAAGTGCCAGTGCACTGCATGTGCAACGCTGCTCTTGCCAACAGTAATAACTGCACTGCCCCCCTCCCCAGTTTCTGCTCATGACTACACTAGCAGGACTTCTCTTGAATGCATTTGGAATCAACTTTAGATTTTCAAAATGTCCTGCAAATAAGAATTTATATTGTTTGCTTCTTCTATTCAGAAAGCATGGAGAGTCACGGTTCAAACATTTGTATCTTCTTCTTGTGCAAAGGTCTTTTTTCTCTCAGATACGCTACTTCAGAGCCCGAAAGCCAACCAAAAAGTAAAAGCAAAAGCTAGCATCTTAACTCAATTTCTTTATCCACAAAAAAATGCTATTTTCTGACGTGATTATGGTATCTGATGCCTAAATAAGGTAAAGTAAATAAGAGTCCCATATCCTTCAAACTCACGTTCACCCGATGTGAAAGAGACACCTTTGAAAGCATAATGGTCTGAAGCAACTCACTATGCCGCAGCCAGATGTCGGAATATCTTCGTAATGAATGCTAAAATGAGAAAAACCAAACAAACAAAGAAATGAAACTAGACTAAATAACAACATGTGGAGAAGACGGCTCTCAAAAGGGCAGCAAGGCAGATAAATAAAATGATAACACTTTCCTTAATGGGGCACAAATAATATTAGTTTAATACAATTCTGTATTAATCAAACACAAACTAATCTAAGTTACATATTGATCTCCTGTTAATTCATCATTCACATTTTATATTAAGCAGTTACTCTATTTGATGATGATAAAACCCTTTATTGCTGTTTGTTACTATATCTGTTAATTCTGAAAACCTTTTTCAACTACCGAAGGAACTACTGAATGAACAAGTCATGAATAACAGGAGTGAAATACCAATCTCGTGTTTGTTCATCATTAATGAATGATGACGCATCTTTTATCTCAAGTAGCAACTACGTTTGTTCATGTTTCATAATTCGTACTTCAGTACTCATTAATAAGCATTTGTGCCCCATCAAGTAACATGTTACCTCGTGAGATTATCTAGATGCAAATTCTGCGACAGGCAAGACATTGTGGCACTCTGCTTAATTACTTTATTAAAAAGCAGAAAGAATGTGTCTGACAAAAAACAAACAAACAAACAATCGCTTAGCAAAAACAAATCGCGTGGCCAGTTTGGACATTACTGTCCTCTACTCCTGTATGTCAAACAGGGCCCTTTTTTGATGCTGTTTATCGTGCTTGTAGATCACGCCTCATCAGAACCGTCACAATTGGTCAGGCCAGCTGTACACAGGAAATAACCACCAGGTGATACAGAAAAAAAAGAACAGCAATATTTTATTTATAACCTTATTTTTGTGTATGAACTACAAACTCTGGTTTCTATAATCGATCTTCATCTTTTTTTTAAAGGTCATGAAAGTGTGTACATGAAAATCAGTTTCCCCATTCTTTCACAGCGTTTTTCTTTTTTTTTTCCATTTTTAGAACAGGTTGGCACATGTAAAATCAAAATTTAAAAATGTTTTTGTTTGTATTTTTAAAATTTTATTTTCAAAATGTATTTTATATAAATCTACCACTAGAACAGCATTCCCTCTCGAAAAAGGAGAAAAAAAAAGAAAGAAATAAACACCTTCCCGCCCGTACCCACCCAACACCTGGGTCGTTTACAGAATGAGACAAAAAAGACTAAAATTTCATCACTAGAATTCACCATACAAATCCCAGAATCAATTATCAAACACAAAAGGGAAACGATGGTCATATTCTCGTGTTTCTGGGCCGCCCAGATGAGAAGCAGATTAGTTCCCCGTTGCCGTCATGACGAACACACTGACGGAACACAGAAATCGAGAACAACAGGGGAATCAATGGTTTACTACTGTGTTCAACTCCGTGTAAGAAAGCCACCTCTGTCCTGTCCTCAGGGAGTGACCTCCAGACGGGGGCCTCGGAGAGCAGGGGATGAGCTGTAGATGAGCAGTGGGGCGGAAGCCCACTCCGCTGATGGAGTTATGAACCTGAGAAGGTTGTGGGAAGAGTGCTGGTGAATCTTGGGGGCTTCTTATAAGAAATGTGGCATCTGAAATGTGAGTAAGAACCATCAGAAGCACACCCCGCTAGAGATTTGTGATTCTGAGGTCACGCGAAATGTATCTAACAGCGACGTCAACACACGAGGAGTGAAGGACGGGGGGGGGGGGGGGGGGGGGGGGGGGGGGGTGCTGCTCGTATGCAAGTTCTGATAAAGAGAGATGGCTGCTTGTAAACCACAGTGTGTGGTCTTGGTGCTCTGAACTCAAGACAAAGCAAAGGAAGCAAAGATTTGAAGATTAAAAATATGATGCCGACCGCGTGGGCTGAACCACGCAATTCTGCCTGTCCTCCAATATCTGGGCTGAGTGTCAGTCACTCCCCCCAGCTCCGGTTCTGATTTCTCTTTATCTCCACAAACACTGAGAAGATTATGAAATGAGGGATGCCATAACAGCTAATAAATATGCTAATGAAAAATCCACCAGATTCTTGTCACGCCCCAATAATACATAATGAATCACACACCCCAGATTTGTATTTATACTCTTGGTTTAAACATGTCATACTTAATTACCGCATTGAAGTTTTATTTTTTTTTCCTGGTCTGCCCTCTCACAAAATGGATTG
The DNA here is from genome assembly GCA_015164015.2 of Brevimyrus niger. NCBI lineage: Eukaryota > Metazoa > Chordata > Actinopteri > Osteoglossiformes > Mormyridae > Brevimyrus > Brevimyrus niger. The sequence goes on from JAABNY020000019.1 coordinate 18,048,133, forward strand.
CAGTTTGTAAAACAAAAGAAAAGTTGTAAACATCCATGTAAATATAATTAGTTGGGCATAATGACTGCCGTGAAAAGACTGCATGCTGTATTGCGAAATGGTGTATGCCGTGTATCTTTTAATATTTAATTCTGGTCTGTTTTAGCATCAGGCCAGTAAGAGCTCTCGGCTGCGGTTATTCGGCTCAAGGTCATTGGTCTCCATGGCAACTGAAGCAGGCTATTTTGCTAAATTATTTATTTATTGGAATTGCCGCCATGCTTTTCTTTCCATTCCATGTGATTAAGACATGGACTAAATGCGATGAATGCCAGTGAATCGGATGTGTGACCTCTTCAGATGATAAAATGCAATAATGGCCAGCTATTGCTGTAATCACAGACAGACACCTGTGATATCTTACTGGCTGTTGAGGAGATCACTCTCAGATGTGCTGCAGGCTTCTGGATTTTCCCAGCATTCCTTACACTCAGACCATGCCCAAAGCCCGGCTCTGAGACACACTGATTCTCGTGGGGGCTCACACATTGGGGGGGTCATTCGGAAATGGTGCATTTGGGGTTGCCTAGCAAACACCCTTCCATCACATTTTGGGCATCCTTTGTATCAGTGACAGCGAGTGTTAATTTCTGATTCTGATTGCTTTGAGCAGGCCAGGGTTGAAGAGCCAGTTCCTCCAATTGGGGGTTGACTCCTCGGGGAGAGCTGGGATCACAAGCCTTTTGCCAGGAGACCCTACTCCGTTTGGTACCAGGGTCAACAGGCAGGAGCATCAGTACCAGCACAGGTGTGATCTACGGGGGGGCAGAGGGACAGGCGAGCGGGACGGAGTGGGGAAGGAGTTCATTAACATGCCGGAGTGTGAAACTAGGGACCTCGAGAGGCTGCACCTTTTTCCCGACACAGATAAGAGAAAAAAAGCAAATGACAATTAAACCAGCCTGGCTGGGGGACATTGGCAAACTGAACCATGATTAAGTAGATAAAAAAAAATCCTGGAAATAAACAGCTGCGTAATTTACTTTATTTGCTCTGTAGGTAGATGTGCCCTCCAGCAGCCCCAGAACTGCCAGGCTCAGCATCCACCTTAACCTGCCTTCAGATGCAGCCTGGAGCCCCGCATGCTTTTACTAAGACACCCCGACATGCTCGGCCTCCGATAATGACCAGGCTGTAAATCTGTACGGGTCACGGTGGATTTTAACAGGGGGGGTTGTTTGGGGCAGGGTGGGGGAGGCTCCAGTCACATCCCTGTTTTTCTTGAAACCAGAAACAAAGAGTTTCCTACACTCCGTCCAGTGTGTGTTGGGTGAACAAAGACCCTCCAACTAGCCTCAGTTTGTGCGCCGACTCTCAAAACCCGTGAGATTTACACAGAGTTTGCAAGCACATTCATCTTAGTAAACCATTCTTCCACAACAGAAACAAAATAGAACAGAAAAACAAAGGTGATATAAATGCTGAAAGAAAATATTTTTTTTTGCAGAATACATGATGCTTTTTCTTGATTTAACCACAATAGATTTCTTTAAATAAATAACCTTTGCTTTGTAAAGACACTTTTTGAAACAGCAGACGTACCCTATTTTTCCAATAGCATCGATAAATGTTACTATCTGCTGCTTTGCTGCATGTCCCTCTGTCTTTTTTACTCTTCATTTTTATTAATAATGTTTTTATAATATTTCTGTAATTATGAAACAGAGTCAGATTTGCGTCTCTTGTACATTGTCTTTCGAGCTAGCCCGGATTAGCAGTGGTTCATGCCCAGAGCTGTGCATGGAGTTGATGGTGGAGGCGTGGTTGTATGTCTTGTAAGAGTTGTAGTGGTTGAGGTGCTCGTGTTCCAGGGGGGGGAGTGTCAGTTGGCCCTCCATGGTGGAGCCTCCCGCCAGCTCCTCGCCTACGGTAATTATCTCCATGGCCCGCGAGGGCACGTGCTGGTTCTGCTGGTGGTGCTGCTTCCGCATCTTGTAGAATATGATAAGCATGACGGCAGCCATCAGGGTGATGGCCACGAAGCAGCCGATGATGATCTTGGTAGTCTTCATCACCTCGTCTAGCCCATTAGGCGGGCCTTCTCCCATCTCTGTAGAGGGGATGGCCTTCTCTGGTGTCCTAGTGGAGGCAGGGGTGCGGGCTGTGGTGGTCGTGGTAGAAGGGGAGGGCTCCCAACCACCGGATGAAGGGGTGGGCCCCACGCTCCGCTGCACGGGGGTCCTGCCCTCGTCGTGCGAGGGCTCAATTGTCTCCACGGTGACCGTGGTGAAGTAGCTGAAGCTGCTGTTCTCGGTCGAGGACACGTTGAGGGTCGCTGAGGCCGTCGTGTTTCCTGCCGAGTTGCTCACCATGCACGTGTAGGTGCCCGTGTCCTGCACCGTCACGTTGGTGAAGTTCAGCGTCCCGTCGTTGAGCACAGAGATGCGTACCTTGTACGCCCCATGGGTCATTATGGAGCCGTTGGGCGTGATCCAGCTGACCGAGGTTAAAGAGTTGGCTCGGCACTTGAGCTCAGCGGCCATGCCTTCGGTCACGTTGAGGTCCGTGGGCGGCTCCACGATGACAGGGGCGTAACAGTTGAAGTAGTTCTGGTCGAGCTCCCCAATGTAGCGTCCCTTGTGGCTGGTGGGTGAGCTGCAGCGGGCGCAGCAGCTGGTGTTGGCTGGCACCATCTCCTTCAACCACCAGCTGAGCCAAAGGATGTCACAGTTGCAATTCCAGGGGTTGTGGTGCAGATGTACCCGCTCCAGGTGGTGCAGGGGGGTGAAGAGGTCATGGGGCAGCAGGGTCAGGTTGTTGTGGGCCAGGTTGAGCTCCACTAGAGACTGTAAGTCATCGAAGGAATTCCGCTCTATGGTCTGGATCTGAGCGTGCATCATCCACAACTTCTGCAGGTGTATGAGGCCCTTGAAGGACCCGGGCCGGATAACTGAGAGCTGGTTCCCTGACATCTCCAGCTCATCCAACCTGACCAGAGGGATGAGGTTAGGGATCTCCTTCAGGTTGCACATGCCCAGGTTCAGGTAGCGCAGGTTGCTCAGGCCCTCGAAGGCACCCTCGGACACATAGGAGAGCCGCTTCAGCTCACCCAGGTCGAGGCGGCGGAGGGACGGCACGCGGTTGAAGGCGTATGAGGGGATGCTCTCGATGGGGTTGTTCCTCAGCCAGAGCTCCTTCAGCTTGGAGAGGTACTCGAAAGCCCCGTTGGGGATGGTGGTGAGCCGGTTGTCGAAGAGCTCCAGTGTGTTGAGGCTGGCCAGCCCATTGAAGGCACCGATCTCGATGCTGCGGATGTGGTTCTTGCTCAGCTGCAGGATCTCGAGGTGGCGGAGGTGCTTGAAGCTGTCCACCTTGATCACCTGGATCTGGTTCTCCTGCAGGTTCAGGTAGCGCGTGTTGGTGGAGATGCCGTCGGGCACATCGCGCAGGCCCCGCCGCGTGCAGATGACCTTGCTGAACTGGTTGCTGCAGGAGCACACGGACGGGCAGGTCTGAGCTCGCGCCAGGCCCGCCACCACCAAAAGCTGGAGCGCCAGCAGCAGCACGAACAAAGGGTCAGACAGGGCCCTGTTCCACCTAGGACCTCTCATCGTCTCCTGCTGTGGGTAGGACGTCATCTTGTTCAACATTCATAATTCTTTAGCTGGTGGTCCCTCTCTTTGGGAATCTTGGGTTGTGAGGCCTGGAGTGGAGAGACGTGAAGAAAGGAAGAAATGAGCAATGAAAAGAAGATGAAGACACGGTACCATGTCACTTAATATCTCCTTAATTCATTTTAACTGTACTTCTGCCAATAGGAAAATAACTAATACATAATCACAGAAATATGCATGCCTGTGTTACAGATTTTTGTTTGTTTCTATTATAGAACAGGCTCTCTGAACGATACCAGTAAATAGTTAGTAACTATTTGTAGTTATAGTGATTTAATTATACATATATTGCCTTTTAAGTATGTACATTTGTATATTTGTAAAAGCATATTTGTATTAATTTGTCTGGTTTGCAGTTCAATCTTCCAATCAGGGATGAAAATTTGAGTCCTCACAATATATTTTGTCAAATCAAGTAACAGCGCAGAAAAGCAATTTAGTTTTTGCCTAAAAATAATTAAAAACCTAACTGAAAATGACTGGAGTGAGTGAGCTTTAGCTGAAAAAGAAAGCTTTGCAATGCATCCCCTTTACTGGGAGTTTAAAATAAAACTTTGAAATGAGCCTGAGATTATTTGGGTGAATGCATGAATGAACATGAAGTATTCATGTAGTCACACAACCAGCTGTCAGGCTCTGCATTTCAACAGGAGCCGAATCTGAGTGGAAAGGTCAGACGATGAATACATGAATGTATAAGCACATCCGGAATGCTTTTTGCGTGTATTTTTTCGTATGGGGGTCCTGGCAGGGCTCTCTTCATGGGCACTGAAGTGAAGTCCGTGGCAGACTCGTGTTTAATCACGCCTCGCCTATCTGCGTACCTGGTCACCGCGACTGGCAAGAGATGCACCCGTAACTGTCACCTGCCATGAAGACGGCAAGGCTGCGGGGAAGCGGAATAACAGCAACGTGCCGAGGCGGACGGTCAGCGGCTGCGACCTTGGGAACGTGTTTTATACGTGTTTTTATATCGGAGCGGCCCGCACGTTACCGGCACTCTCTCCATCTCCACCACATAAAACAAAATCACAATATACAGTCTCAACTTTCCTCCTCTATATCTCCAGGGGGAGGGAACGGATGGGGGGATTGGGGGTGGGGGCAGCTGGGGATGTACCATGTGATTGATTTTTCTAGCCACAGTAACATAAATAACAGGAAGCTCACCACCTACTGGTACTTCAATCAAGCAAACAAATCTGAAAGTTCTGATTACAGCTCACAGTAGAGGCTGAATGGTGTATATGTGAGGAGACTAAAAATAGAGCAGCCCGACAGGGAATAAGTGCCCGTCTCACAGAACATGGATGCGTATGTGCGCCATATTGCTGTAAGTCACACTAGGCACACACAGCTACAGGCGTATAGCAGTGACACGCTTCCTGTAGTCAGCCTTCCACTGACCCCAATGAAGAGAAAAAAAAGAAAGATCATGGACTGCAGGGTTGCCCCCACACTGCAAAGAGCGCAGAGCTTGAGTGCTGATATTGTACAGGAACATCCCATCGCCTGAGGAAAGGAGGGTTATTGCTGTAGCCAAAGATTAATTGGCCGATTAACATAACCACTAATACTTTAATTGCAAAACCTGATTCTGAAACAAAGTGTCCCCTAGGAAGAATAGGGTAGTTTGGCCCAGGAGACCACAGGAAATGTGACAAGGATCATGAGCGCAATACTGAAAATGACAGGACATCTTATTTCTCTTAATTACCGGACCTAAAGACTTGTGCAAAGTCAATGAATATGGTCAGAGCCCGGCAAATGTCTCATCCGTCCATTCACTTCTACAAGAAGAACATAAGAACATAAGAACAATATCAGAATATGAAAGATTACGGATTAAAAGCAGAAACGTCAAATAAATGTTTTAAGCGCTTTCGAACGGTTTTCAGGTCCTGTTCTAAACCACTTTCATAGAAAACTTGAGAAGGTGAAAAGCAGCAAAACATTTGTGAAGAAGCACAAATAGTTTGTATATTAAACATAATTGTTGCTAAAATGAAACAGATGCACAGAAGTACTTGTTTTCCATGATAATGGGAAGAGTGTGACTGATATGGAGAAAAAGAGAGAATTAGATGAAAAGGTGATAAACAAAACTGGATTAAAACCGAATGGATTTTTAACACTCGGCCGGCTGGAGATGATGAATGATGATGAATTGGCACGAGGCCCCTCTCTCTCTGGCTGGCGGCAGAGCAAGTGGGATCTGCTCAGCCACAAAGAAGCAGAGAAAAAGCGGGAGAGGAGATTTGTGAGACTCTTGTTGTTCCTCTTTCACGTGGAGCGGAAGCCAATCACATTCCGGTTAAACAAGTATGCATTTCATTGGGCGGCACGGTGCCGCAATCCTTTACGACGCATTGGTGCCCCTGAGGAGCAAGCAAGGCAGCAAATACCCACAGCAGATCAGAAACTGAGCGGCTGCAGCCAAAATCCCCATAATCCACTGCTTCCCCACACAACAAGGGGCACCCATTTGGTTCCACCACATCCCTGGGATTATTTCGCCATGGTGTTTATGTGAGGTTTCTGCAAAGAGTTGACAGCGGGGTAGGGTGTCAACACAGGCACTTGGGGTGGGAAAGTTTGGCAACTGCTCTGCTTGGCAGGACTCTAGAGCTAAAAGCAGGTCCCACGAGAAGTCAGCATCTACGTCAGGAGCTGAGCTGGAGATCTCCTGACAGCCAGCACAAGCGAGGCTGGTTTAACTCGAATCTTCATCGTGTGTCGATTAGTGCTATTTATGTAAGGGTTATTATTTTAGAACATATGATGCAATTATTATTTATTTCCAAAGTAAGCAACGTTGTGTACCAATCTTATTATACAATTACGAGTTTAGTTTAACCATATTGTGTTCATCAGTGGGATTCGTTTACTCTTGAATTAAGGCGCCATTTTTTGGAAGGACTGGAAAAGACAGTCCCTCCATTAGGCAGGCTTCTCAATGACATGGTTGCTTTCATCCTTTGATATTCATTTGCAATTTGTTGATCCGTTGTGGGGCTTTTTGCCCTGGTTAGATGTGCGATGGATGCATAAATATTAGCTGGGAGAAAGTTTGTGGGAAAACGAGCATGTTTGTGTGCTTGGCAGAAAGCTCATGGATGTTCTGGCAGTTGGGCGCAATGCTCTGATTAATAGTGACGTGTGTCCCTCACAAACATGGCTTCTGAATTTTTTTTTCTCAAATTCTGCAAGTTATACTGTAGAATGAATACAAGTGATGTTAATTAATTCAACAGAATCTTCTGGAAGCTGCAGCTACAATATGTTATGTGTAGCAACATGCTTAGATAACAAGATGTCATTGGAATTTCCCTGGATCACCATTATGCATCCAGGAAAGACTCCAAGTTTTCCCCAAAATTGCATTTCACCATTCAGGACGGCAAGATATCACTGACCCAAAGTCTCACAAAGAGACCAGGAAGCAAAATCTAATGGAGTTGTAACAGTGGATAATAAATAAATAATATTTAAATAAATAATATTTTCTGGCAAAAAATTAATCACATTTTTTCCTCATAATCTGATTTATGCAGAAGGTGGAAGGTGGGATGGTCGCAATTCAAGACTCCTTCAAGAGCAGATCAGGCAGCCAGATGGTGTTTAGTGGACTGACTGGCCTGACCCTAAAAAGAGCCAGGAAAACGCACTGCGCTCAGCGATTGGGGCCGACGTAAGCAAAAGGATGGTCTGTCAGATGAACACCTGGAGGTCAGACCATGAAGAAATAAACTCAGGGCGATATGGAAAGCAGAAGGCTTGTCTACTTGCGATGTCATGAAAAAATGTCCTTCGGTGTGGAAAAGGCACACAACGTGAACACATTGACTGGAAAGAGGTCTCAGTGCAGGCAACCAGGCTGGAGAGTTACTGCTCACGGTCTGAGAGAAACACCCACACCTGCTTTCAACATGAAGGGGGGGGGGGGGTTCTCTTTATGCTGCATCAGAACCATAATGCTGGGTGTAGACAGCCAGCCATAGTAAAGGTGAAGTTTAGGTCCTAGGTTTGTTCGCAGGCAAATGATGAAAAACTGTGTGGCAATGCAGCTTGGGCTGTGCCAGAGTCTGGAGCAACGGAAACCAGGCAACCTGAGGGCCTTGCAGAGATACTATCCTGAGACGTAAAGCTTAGTTTCCGGTCCCTGGCCACTGTTATCATGTGAAAAAGGCGGGGGGAGGGAAGGACAGCACAGATACGCATTCCCATATCAGCTGCCGTCATCGCTGCCTCTGCACGGAGTCTGAGGCTGCTTGCTGGTCTGCAAGGGAGTGCCTGCGCCACACTGCGTTGAGTAGGGATGGCCGTCTTGCAGCGGCATGCGACGTTTGATGTGCCATGACGGCAGGGGAATGACGGAAGAGGTCCGGGTGCAAGTGAGGCTTGGCGGAAACACGCTGCGCTGCTTCACCCGCAGGACGGGCGAGCGGTCGCCTCGGGTCAAAATTACGGTTGCGGGCCGGATGCGGTCAATATGTCAATACAGCGGGAGCAACCCGTGGCTAACAGCCAGGCTCAGTCAAGTCCCAGGAGATGATGTGCTTGTCGGTCAAGTTTTGGCTTGGCAGAAAGTCTTTTATAATATTAAGCACATCTCACAGCGCAGAAAATCTGCGGTTTGAAAAAAACATCTTCTAAGTGGCATCATAGAGTCATCATACAGCACAGTTAATTTAAAGACTGCTATAAAAAAAAAAAAACTGGAGTAATTGAAAGACAAAAGAAACTAACACTCATTCATCTACCTTCCAGCAGAGACAACAAAATCTGAAAACCTTCCAGTACCATTGTTTCCCTCGGCAGGTGGCAGGGGCTTGCAAATTACACTGTTACCATGCAGCGATTCTGCTCGTCACAGTGCTTTTGTGTGGTTGTTGTTTTTGAAAAATAAAGTATCACTGCTCAAGATGCTTGGGTGCCTTGAAACTGACACCAGCAGAGTGTTCACCAAAACCTAAGGCCACTTCCAAAAGCCCCTGAAGTGCTCTAGTCAAGTGCTCACTTCATGTAATCACAACTATACCTCATCACTCTGCTGCACGGTAGCTAATTGAGCTAAAGGTCTATTGATCGGATAATTGACTATATAATAAGCTAACATCCTGCATGTCAAATAATTAATATGACAATGGTTACCAATAAATGCATAAATATTTAAGCAATCTGTTACTTACATTTTTCCAAAACCTTTTGGAAACCGGCACTAATGCATTTTCGATACTCTTTTGTGTCCCTGGTAAAATAGTTCTGATTTTCAGGCTGTATTTGTGAAAATGATGCAGCTTATAGGTGCTCATATGACACATAATTGTTATTAGTAAACAGAAGACAATCATGGCATGTAAACAGCGACAATATCCATCCATTTCTTAACCATTATTATGTCTGTCATTTTATGCAATTTATGAACATAATTGCAAGTATAATTACACACATAATTCTATGTGTTGCAAAACCCATAAGTAGCTTTAAATGAAGGCTTATTTAATTTAGAAGCTGACTTGATTTCAAAATGACATTTTTCTTGAACTTGAAATATACACACATTGCACATTTTGGCAATTTTATACATTCAATTATAATTTTATAATCGATTTTTTGTAATAGTTGCATTAAAAATAGGATGTAAAGACCCCTCCCCTCCACACTCGGGGCAGGCTGCTGCTCTGGGCCGCCGCTGCTCTATCAACGGCAATATTGGCAAGTATCTGCCTGCAAATTAGCTGCTCTTCAGTAATCACCCAGGATTGTTCTTCCTTTTTTTTTAATTACAACTCTCTCAAAGAAAAATCATTAGTTTCAGACAAACACGAGTGATTGTCTTACGCTGCATTAGCTGCTCTCTGAAAATGCCCAGTAAGATGGGGTTCGAGTCAGCAATGCCGATACACATGCACTCTGCGGCAGGCGCTCTGAGGTATGCAGTGAGATCCTGACTCCTGAGGGGTTTTGCAAAGCCTGTTATGATGCCACAACAGATGAGGGCAGCCAGGGGATGGTGCTGTTTGAGAATTGAGAAAATTTGCTACAATGAACAGTATAAGTATTACACCAATCTGTCATCTTCCTGGTTACAATGTATCGAATGAAAAGGATTACATGCTTTATGGGAAGAGCCCACTGCCTCACTCTAACACAGTGGTAGATCTGCTTTTTACTTTAATCCATCTGCACTATAATCCCATGGCAGTTATTCCACACAGAGTGATGGGGAACGTAGAACCTCAGGTAGGGAACAAGCAGGGAGCAGTTTGGACAAGATGGCAGTTCATCAAAGAGAAAAAGAGACAGACAAAGAGAAATATGGGATACCTCACACGAATTCCGCAAAGAGAACTGTACCAAAACCATATATCTTAATGCATATGTGAAATGTAAAGCACAAATGTTGGCACTCAAAGGCTGTGGGTTTGAATCTCTTCACGTCTGAATCTGTGGGGGGTCCCTGTGTGTCTCTGTCACTGGGGGTTTCCACCCAGGCCACTGACATGCTCTGTAAGAGAGCTGGCATCCTGAAATCGTACACAGTGTGTGATTGTGATTGTGAGTAAGTGCCCTGTGCATCCTGGGACAGGCCCCAGGTTCACTGTGCCCTGACACTGGATAACCGCTTATGGAAGATGAATGGACTTACATGTACCAAGAGGCTCTTTAATAAGTGCATTGCTGCGGCAGAGAGTGGCTCCCGCATTAGCCCGCGGATGAGGCAGCTGAATTGCAGGCCCCGCACTTAACAAGTGCAGAAAATGTGTTTCGGAGATGGCATCTCATGTCCACGGTCGCTTCCCAGAGTTGTTGCAAATTAGCCGGTGGCTGATCTCTGCCTGTTCCAACTCATCCCGAAGATGCTTAATTGGACCGAGATGTGCCGAGTGGGCAGGCCGCCGCAGCCGGCCCAGTTAGCTGTCACACCCCCGGGAGGCGCTCCTGAGCTGCGGTGGGCGTCTGGCGGTGAGCGGCTGCCTGCTGAGGGAGTTTATTCTTCCAGAGAGGAACCATGTTCAGATACCTGGTAACATTTAAACATAGCTTCGCTATAACTGGAACCAATGAGGGCCTGAGGCCCCCTCTCCCCTCAGCCGTGACGGTGCCCCCACCTCCAGGCAGGGAGGCTCGGAGGACCTGCTCACCACATCCAGTTCTGCTTGCTGAAACGGCGAGGATCGGGATTCCTCCGATCCACCGGCATTCCCTGCCATGTTCACTTCCTCATGTTCCCTTGCTGGCAGAGCAGAGCCTGGCCACCCTCTAGACCGGCACATGCGACCGGCACGCTACATGGGGACGCGTGTTCCTGATGCATGTCTGTCAGGGCGGCTGCCGCACGCAGCCGTTGGCTGACTGACCGCAGCCTGTCAGTTACTCGGTGCGCTATGTGTCAGCGCTCTGGTCCCCTCTGATCCGCACGGCTTTCTGACCGCACGCTGTTGACCGTGATTTATTTATTTTGTATGTGTGTGTGATGAAACACTCTATGTACAGCCGTGACACTTTATTTCACAAAAATCCCAGCAGGGATGCTGTTTCTGAAATACTCACATGGCTGCATCTGGCTCCATCTATTGTACACACACACACACACACATTCCGTAGGAACCTGCCTACCTGCTTTAAATAGCAAAGCCGGAGCATGTGATACTGTTGCTGACTGAGCAGACCATGTCAGGGAAAGGGGAGGGCTGCATAATGAGGCGGCCAATCAGTGTGCATTCACTCGACAATATACAATCAAATCAGCTTTGGGGAATACGTGTCACAGTGCGATATATGTGCTGCAAAGGCTTTAATTTGCATTACGTGTGATGCATTCTGGGAACAGGCTTTGCCTTTCTGCCTTGAGCTGTGGGCAAGAAATAAATCTGGTAACAAAAGAGACAACCTGCCAGCACCCCAATAAACACTGATATGAATGATATCATTGGTAACCGAGAAGACCAGAAGGTCCACCACCACTAGGGGGACCCCTCTCCTCTGAACCTCCAATAGAAAGGTGCTTTGCTCGGAAATATTGTTTCACTTAGACTCATATAAAAAGCTGACATAATGCCAACGTCTACCCTTTTTTTTTTGTCTCATTGCTGTCGATTGGTGTAAATGCAAATTTTATGCTGTCATAAGGTTTAACAGAACTGAATGTTTCTGAAAAGAAGGAGCAGGGAGAGAATGCAGTGAGTAAACAGAGCTTAAGTTCACAGGGGGCATGTTATAAAAAGACATTCCTGCTGCTCTACGTCTGTCAGTTTGCTTTTTATTGTCAGGTAGCAACATGGCGCTCCGGCGATGGAAATGCCAGCATCCATTCTCCTCCTTCCACTACTCCAATTGTCACAAGCTGGCATATTCACAACGAAAGCATTTTTTAGTGCTACTTCCTCGTCACCGGTGAGGGTTCCTGCTAAAGACTGTCACTGGCTGGTCCTCACGCCACACATTGGCTACAGCCTCTTCTTTATGAAAGGAATGTTTAGACCGAATGCCAGTCGAGCCGCGTAAAGGCTACGCGCTTCTCTGGCACGCACACGCTGGTGGCTTGCCCATCGAGCTGCCCTCACATCCGGGAACTGTCGAGAAAGCCAGCACAGCGGTAAGCATCAGGTAAGGCTTACGTTTGCTGTGTTAGATTCACCTAAAATGCAAAAAAATCACCCAGCACATAAATATCATGCACATTTTAACCTTCTAACATTACGCCAATATTTTCCTTAGCCATCCAAGTATCAAACATACATACTTATTTTGACCATTTCTATCATGTCCACGGGCCACTGCACAGTATGAAGACCAAATACCCTAAAACACGCCCCTCCTTTCCCCATAAGTGCTTATCCAGCGCAGGATCACAATAAACGTTACATAAAAAAAAAAAAATCACATTCATTCTACTTGCTATATAAACATATTATCATGAGTGGGAGCAGTAACTGATGTATTTCGGAAGGTAAGGATACATTTCAACAGGCACTCAAGTACCTTTATTTCATAGAGCATTTGCTATCATTGTCAACATTTAGAATGGCAAAGAAAAACACCATCCCTTTGCTCGTACTACAAACACATGAGCAGCGAATTAAAATTTATGAGAGAAGGGGACATTTTTCTCCGGGTATCTCACTAAAAAAGTTATTGTGATGTACCAGATGCGGCACACGGCTGGCTGGGTACTGTAGCTGCGAGAGAGATGAGGCTGGAGGATAAATTTCCAGATTACTCCCCGTCCCGTATAACTCACAGTGCAGCCCTGGTGGGGGCCTAACAATAACGGGCAAAGCGCTTTCTGCTGAAGCAAACAACTGCAGCACCAAGGATGAAGAAGAAATCACCCAGACGCTGCTCTTTTTTTAAAGGGTTCCCCTTAATCGTCGCTCTGCTCTTGCCCAGGGACCAATAAAAAGTATGTGTTTATTTGCCTTGAATGAGCTACCATTTAATACAAGGCATCTTGCTACTATTCAGTGGCACTGGAACCGAACACGGCGGCTGGCTGCTTGTCTTTGCACAACAGGGGCACTAAGAGTCCTGGTTGTGCTGTGGTTTTATAGCTGCCCGTGTCTCTGTAGAATCTGTTCCTTCACCCATGCTCTAGATATGTGATCCAACACGCATCGCCTGTGCATTTCTGATGCTGGGTTATCAGGAACATCTGTTCACAGACTTCATTGCGTGCTAATTTGTGGCAATAGGGTGCAAAGTAGTTTAAACACTTATTGGACAATCATGGAGATGTTGGGAAAGGGGTTTGAATGAACGGCGGCCTTCAGGAAGCTCATGTAGTGCAGGACCCAGCGGAGCCGTCTGCCCATCCTAAAGGTTCTTTCAGATTTTAGCTAAACTCTGTTTTATTTGTTTTAATTTTTATTTTGTGTTTTAATAGCATTGCTGTAATGATCACAAAAAAATCTATTTAGAATTTTTTTCAGAACTGAAATGAGAATGGCACTGAAATTGAATTCATTTCGTGAATTGCTTTTCACTGCAGTTGAAAACTGGATACAGAATCACAATTGGAATTTCATTTTAAAGAAGTTGGATTAGAATGTAATTGAATTCAAACTCATATTCATAGAGTACATGCAGCTTTTAACAATACAGCTTAATTTTTCAATATAAATGACATATAAACATGTTAATATACATGGCATATATTGTTATAAATGTCATTTTATTCAGAACGAAAGAATGCAACATTTTTGTCAGCTATGAAATTAATAAATTAACTGTCATTTTGTGCACCATGGTGGATCTTCTAGAAGGAAATTTGAGGGTCTCCCTGGCAAACGCAGTGCTGCATATAATAAACAGAGAGTCCAGCTCAAGAAATGTCCCAGACTCATTTCCTACACCGAAGGTCAAACTAGTTCCTCGCCAGTCGCCACTGTTTTACATGACGATTCAACCACGTTTAGCGGAGGAATGCCGAGCCTTTAGCCAACTGCACCGGCATCCAAACCAGCTTCCCTCAGCTAGTACAACCTGCCTGCGAATACTATGGTACTCCAGATTTCACTGCACCTGCTGAGACAATGTTCAGCGTAGCATGAAAAAAATTCAGGCCAGAATCTAAATGACAAAGCCTTTGATTTTGCTGACAAAATGTGATGTTATTAAACAATGAGTCATATATATTGAAATAATTTATAATTGCATTTGTCAGGAAATTTTGCTTTGTGTTATAATGCTTTGTGTTGTAGGTTGAACTGAAAGAAAACTTACTGTTCGCACATAAAATAATTAAGATCGTACATGAAATAAAGTAATTATTATTTTCAATCTAAACATTTCACACAAAATTTCCAGGTATGTTGGGTTAGTCATTTGAGTAACCTTATCCCACCCAATACATCTGGTAGCCAACTGACACTCAGAGGAAAGCTACAGTAGACTGCTGCAGTAATACAGAGACGCTCATACAGGTAAGCAGTTAATGATGTGCCTCTGGAAAAGGACACAAGTTTCTAAGACAGCAGTAGAATAAGGTGAAGCAGGAGACACTGGGAATGACCAGAAACCAGCCAGGTACAGGGCAGAAGCAACAATCTAATGGCACAGATGACCATTAACTTGTCTGACAGTTTCTCATGAATCGTAGAATGACATCCAGTGACCTTCAAAAGTAATGAGAAATGTTGCAGGTGTGAAGTGCACTGCTAGGACAGCTTGTTTCGCTGGGTAAAATGACATTCATATATATTGTGAAGGCATAGAATTTCTTTGAATTGAAATTCTTCTTCCTGTCATTCCAATTCAAATTCTAATTCAACATTCTGTGGGGTTAGGGCAATTCAATTCAATTTCCAGTTCATGAATGGAATGGAGCACAATTCATAAGTTCAGAGTTTTGCACAGCCTAGTGCTGAGTGGCTCACTTTAACCTGCCACCTGTTTAACATTCTTGCATGCCCTGTGGGCCGTAAAATAAGAACAACATGACAGCAAGACATTGCTAGCTGCTTCTAATATACAGTACTGTGCAAAAGGCTTAGGCAGTCAAAGAACATGTTTATGTTAACTGTGTAGTATGTGTATATTGATGTTGAAAAAAAACAGCACACTTTACCATTAGAACATACAGTACTCATATTAGCACAGTAGGGCAATAGAAAAAAAAATTAAAAACAGAATTTTCCTTTCCTTTCCTTTCTCAACCTCTCCCCACAACCTGAACAACACCATGTCTCACATTTTCTTGCATTTAGTCTTTCAAGCATAGGAGTGAAGGATTCATTAATAATCTAAAGTAAACATTTACAAAAAAACACAGGAATCTATTTTAAATGAGAGTAGACGCTCCTGGAGTTATATCAGGCTGGGGAAGACGTCATGTGACCCGAGGACAAAAGCCCTGAAAAATATGACACCACCTGTATAGAATTCCATACTCCACATGCCTAAGCATAGTAACAAATTAATGAATTTCCATAAAGTATGTCTTACCATCTTAAATGGTTTATGTATGCAATTAACTCCAATTTCTACTCTTTTTATGATACAGTTACGGTGAGCAGACACGTGAGCAGAGCGATTCCTGAAAGCAGATTTAACAGCTGTGGCAGCAACAGCAGCAGGAATGAGAAATGCATCAGCATCACAGGGTTGAATCTCTGACACAGGAACTTCAATTAGGCCCCTGATGGGTACAGATAAAAGAAGCGGAATATTTCTGAACAGTCACATATATAGAACTGATATTAAATGCATATTTGGGTTTTGAACTGCGGAAGCATAATGATTTGATTTCCACTGAGTGACCAGAGCGTGACGGTTGGAGACTCTCTTCATGGGCATGAGAGTCTTTGGAACTAGATTGGAATCCGCATGCTCACATCTGTCAGGCAACTTAACGAGGCCGCTGATTTCGACAAGACGTCCCCTTTGAGTAAAAGGCGGGCGGCAAACCGTCTGGCTGAGACAAGAGTATGTAAAAACTGGCTTCTAATAATTTGCAAAGAGACAAATTTAAAACTCATCAATAACAACAAAAACAAAATGATTTGGCTGGCTGAAAAAAGGCACAAAGTGGGGAAAGTCTTTAATAGCAAGCCTTCGAGTTTTTCAGCCTGACGTTAGCACGTTGCTTCATGCTTACATCTCAATTATAACCCCCCCCCCCCCTAATTAATGACCCCATTCCTTTAAAGAGCTGGGCTGCTGAGGTCGTCACAAGGCCCTGGCTGCTGCGAAAGCACTTGGGGAGCGTGATGTGACAGTCACGCGCTGCTTTCCCTAAATAAATGAGCCAAGTTCATCTTAATTCGTCGCTTTGGGCCCACTGAAGGGCGGAGAGAGTGGGCGGATTTCTGTCGATTCTATAGCGACGCCTTGACCCCGAGGGGAAACCCATTCGGCAAACAAATGAGCCGCAAATAATCTTGATAGGCCACTTCAGACAAGGCTCCCCCCCCTCCCCCCCAGCCATCCCCGAGCACTGTGTGGGGGGCACTGCCCCTTGATTCCCACTTGATTCATTTGTGTTGTTTACCTGGAAGTATGGCTGACAGACATATGCGTTATTGATCATCTTGAACCGGTGAGAGAGAGGATGCGTATGGGGCCAAATAGGGGCCCTGGCAAGCTTTGCTTTGGAATCCATGCCCTGCCTGTGTCAGCCTGCAGGGGGCAGGAAGCTGAGGGCTTCTGCTCATTTACACAGGTCACGAGAGAAGCAACAGGGAAGCAGCCCCCCCCCCCCCCCCGCCCCCCCGCCCCCCGCCGCTGACAGCCGC
>JAABNY020000019.1:18072137-18084073 GCA_015164015.2 Brevimyrus niger
TGGGACACCCATCCATTCACACTTGGACGCTTTCCACCAACAAAAAAACAGTGATCACGTGGACCGGGCATCGAGGCTGAGGTCTGTGAAGGGGTTGGGGGGGGGGCATTTTTGCCACATCTGCAGCAGTACAATCCAATGGGCCATTGAATTCAGGTCTTCCAATCACTTCCACAGCCAATAAGTCAATTCGTGAAATGTCCTCACTATTAAATATTCCATGGTCAACTGTTAGTGGTATTACAAGAAAGTGGAAGTAATTTGGAACAACAGCAACTCAGCCACATAGTGGTAGGCCATTTAAAATCACTGAGCTGGGACAAGGTATGCTGAGACGCACAGGGTGCAGACCATCAACTGTCTCCAGATTAAATAGCTACAGACCTCCAAACTTTGTGTGCCCTTCAGATTAGCTCAAGAGCATTGTGTAGAAAACTTCAAGGAATGGGGTTCCAAGTGCAATGCAAAGCCTTGGATGCAGTGGTATAAAGCACGTTGCCACTGGACTCCAGAGCAGTGGAGATGTGTTCTCTAGCATGAATCATGCTTCTCTGTCTGGCAATCTAATGGATGAGTCTGGATTTGGCAGTTGCCAGGAAAATGGCACTTGCCTGATTGCATTATGCCAAGTATAAGTTTGGTGGAGGGGGGATTATTGTGTGGGGCTGTTTTTCTGGGGTTGGGCTTGGCCCCTTAGATCCAGTGAAAGAAACTCACAATGATGCAGCATCAGAAGACATTTATGACAATTTAATGCCCCTACTTTGTGGGAAACATTTGGGGACGGCCCCTTCCAGTTCCAGCATGACTGCACACCAATGCACAAAGCAAGGTCCATAAGGACATGGATGAGCGAGTCTGGTGTAGAGGAATTTGACTGGCCTGCACAGACCCCTGGCCTCAACCCGACAGATCACCTTTGTGATAAATTAGAGTAGAGACAGCAAGCCAGGCTTTCTTGTCTAACATCAGTGCCTGACCTCACAAATTTTCTCCTGGAAAAATTCCCATAAACACACTGAGAATTCCGACAAGCTTGAGGACAGCCTTCCCAGAAGAGTTGAAAGCTGTCATAGCTGCAAAAGGTGGGCCAACTCCTATGAATGTCCCTACGAATTAAGGATGAGATGTCATTAAATTTCATGCGTGTAAAGGCAGGTGTCCCAATACTTTTGGCAATATAGTGTGAATATGATGATAAACCTGTGTGTATGTGTGTGTGTCATATATACATACACACTGGTCCCCACAAAGTCAAAAAAGCAAGTTTTTATTACATTGTCATTGAGCGGGACCACAATGTAATATAAACTTTATCCACACACACAAACACAGACAGACAGACTCTTCTTTGCCCCATTCTATTCCTTGAAAGTATGTCCAGACAAGGCTCAGTACAATTCAGGGACAGAGCGATTTTGAAACAGAACACCTTGAATATTTGTTTCTTTCTCTGAGCATGAATTACTTTAAAACGCACACATGGTTTGGGAGCCACACAGTAATTGGTTAATTCCAGCATGAGGGCTCTTACCTCAGACAATTAGACTGTAAAACTGATTCCTCTTTTCTATGTTTCTTTATTTTCAAGATATATATATAATATTTTCATGAGAGGAGAGGTAATTGCTTTGGTGCCCTGGAAAACCATCAATTTGCAGGAAAAGGGTCCTGATGAAGAGAAGAATACGTATCGAACAAGACAAAAGGTTCTGCAGGTGCTTAAAAGGAGAGGTATAACTACAGAGGCGAAAAACAGAATGGGTTTGACATGATAAAAAAATAACGTGTGAGTTTGCAAAACAGAGACATGAAAGGGGAATTTGGACACCCAGGGAGTGGAGTGCATTACAGTTTATTAAATCACCTTTCAGATTTCCTGAATCACATAATTTGATTAATTCAAAGCTCAAACAGACCTCAGGACCTTTTGCCTTGGTGGCAAAAAGGCAGGCAAATCAAAGGAAATGTTGTGCATTAAGGTAAAAGACATCTGGGAAGAAGTGAAATGCAGGCACATGGTGTTTATTAACCTGCAGTAATGTGACAGCATCCACGCTCTGCTGCTTACATCATTACTTATGTGCTTTGCAGAGCCTTTTCCCTCCAAACAATGGAGGCTGTTTGCACATCCAGGTTCACGGGGAATTCCCTACCAGCATGGTCACCAGCACCTTCCCAGCTGGACAGCCACCACAGTTTAATCACGGTAAGCTGCCGCATGACTGTCCTGTTTCTGTTTAGGGCCAATTACAACAGAGCCTTGGCATGAAGCCAGGGGTCGGGGCCCCGGCCCTTCACGGGGCCACAGCAGCGGGATTTCAGGGATGTACACAAAAGCTGCACATCCTGTGAGGCTGGGATGAAAGTTTGGGTTGGATCAGTAGCTAAGACCAAATACCTCGTTCACCTCATGAATGAATGCATGCTTTCATCCACTCCTAATTCATGGACGTGTGGAAGACCCCAAGAGCAGTCAAGGCGTTCCTGCTTCACTCAGCATGTCTATAATATGCCTGTTTGTTGTGATGCCCTAAGTGTTTTGATTGCTGCCTTCTTGGCCAGTTCTTCCTTCATAATTTCAGATAAAATAAAAGTAAATAAATAAATGAATAAATTTAGCTGTCAGTATGATTCACAGGTCGGGCTGCCAGGAGTTATCGGAGGGAGCTGGGCTTTTGCATTTTCAGTAAAATGATTATGTCTATTATCTGAGTCATGCAGAAAAAATTCAGCCCTGGAAGGTGATCAGAAAGCTCTGGATCACTCTAGTTATGCGTCAGCATCTTGAACCCCGCCTGTACCTGCTCATCTATGCAATGTCTTTTCTTTAACTGTGGTTGACAGCAGATATTCGACAGAAGTATTAACTGATGACATGAGGTATTATGCTCTATCCACACACATGCCAGCAAAGTTCAGAAATGGTTCTAATGATTTACTCTTTAAATTATGATTTTAAAAATTAGGTAGTCCATGTTTTCATTCAGGACTGCTGAGGGATGTGTCTCACAGTGAAAGGCGGATTTATAGGGTGGGTATAAAACAATGGCACAGAATGCATGGAGAAACATGTTCTATGACATCACTGTCTTCTGGCAGGATGTCGATATCAGTACACTCTGCAGCGATTATGGCATACATTACTGGTACCGCGTGAAGTTCAGGTGCGTCACCCAAAACGCTGATGTAGCATGGAGCCTGTAATGGAGAATCTGCTGGGTGGATGATGACAGGTTAGGATATCGCAAGAAATGCCGAAAAGTTGAAGAACCACGACGCTTTCCACCAACAAGAAACAGTGATCACGTGGACCGGGCATCGAGGCTGACGTCTGTGGAGTTGGGGGGGGGGGGGCATTTTTGCCACATCTGCAGCAGTACAATCCAATGGGCCATTGAAAAAGTCATTGCGGCCAGTTCCATTATGACCATCAGTAAACTGCAGATGACCAAACTATTTGATGATAATGATAATGGCCCTGAGGATGATGATGATGACACTGATGGTGATGATAATGAGAAGCATTAGTGGGACCAGCACTAAATAATAGAGAAAATGGCGCCTGTGTGAGAATCCTGCTCCGCTGCCGATTCCCCCCACGAGACATCGCCGGGCCGGCTGACAGCGGCAAGTCCGCTTGCATTGACACTGGGGGCCTGGGGGTGAGCAGCCATGCCTTCCGGAGCAGGCTTTGAGCCGGGTTAACCGTGCGTACCAATGCCAGCTGCTGTGCCCTGTCAGCCAGCAGCGCGGTGAGCCCACGAGTGCCAGAGGACACTGGGAAAACCCAAAATACCACAGTGGGCCCTAATGGTGAAGTGCTGCCTACCGGCAGGGCCTGCCCATTGGCAAAGGCCTGCCCACCAGCAAAGGCCTGCCTACTGGCAAAGTCCTCCCCTTCGTCAAAAGCCTGCCCATTGGCGAAGGCCTGTCCACCGGCAAAGGCCTGCCCATTGGCAAAGGCCTGTCCACCAGTGAAGGCCTGCCCCTTTGGCAAAGGTCTGCCCTTTTGACGAAGGCTTGTGTGGCTCTGCTTCTGCTGCCTCTTCACTTCACTCTTCATGATTATTACTCCCGAAAAGTGATCTTGCATTCAGCTCACATCAGTGCACCTTATCCTTGTGTACAGCTGGAGATTTACTGCAGAAATTATAGATGAAAGGCGAGGCTCATGGGTACAGCAGAAAGGCCCCCTCCGAGGAGACAGTTACAGGTGCACTTCCTGAACCATCAGCCCATCTGGCGAGGCTACATTAATCCATGGCTCTGTGTCTCACACAAGGCTTCTTTCCTGATGCAGCAAAGGCACTGAGCCACCACGGTTGACCCTGGAGCATGGGCCTCGGCCTGGACGCCTCTGTCAAAGTGCTGGATGAGCGAGGCTAGACCCCGGGCCTTATTCTCTCTCAGCTGCTGACGGCAACCATGTTAATTAGAATGGGGACCCAACGAGGAAGGTTTTTATAATTAATATGTGTGTGCGTGTGTGGGGGATTCTGATCTGTCTTTTAAGAAAATTGCACAATTAGAATAACTGGGAAAGCAGGATGCACTAATTGTTTTGCAAATCACGACCTGTCACAGCCTGAGGAGTAATCTCTGGCCAGCGGCATGCAGAGCCATTCTAATATACGTCAATAATGTACTGTACATGTAAATAATCCACATGGAAATTGTCAGGAATTCATTTATTATTGAACTGTATGTTTACCGGGAAGTGAATCATTACAGGTACTTTAGAAAGAATTCAAACGTCAGCCCGTTCTTACATTATGGGCGGATTACCGCATAAGTGATTCGTGTCAATAAATGCATACCACTGATTTCATTCAGGAGAACGGCTAGAAAGGGGATCAGATGAGGGTCTCCTGAAGGCTTTGCAGGGGAAATGAAGGCAGGCTAAAGAGATTATTTTTCATCTGTGATTAAAAGTTAAAAGCGATCTACGGGGTGCCCCCCCCCCCCCCCAAAAGGGGTTGGCAGACTGCTTACAAGTTCTAGCTAAGCCTTCCGAAGTGTCCTACCCCCCACCTCTCTCTTGCTCACTCACGCCTGCTCTGCTCTCATTGTCATCCCTGTGCCCTTGCGCGTCTCCTTAGAAATAGGACCTTGTTGCTGCAGGCCCTGCCGTTCCCCCTTCAGCCGACGTCCGGCTCCATTTCCTGTGCAGCGTTGCGGGAGAACGAGCGTGCCACTCAAAAGGAGCCCGGTGCCGCCGACCCACCAGTGAACTAATGCCTGCCCTTTATCCCCCCCCCCCCGTCCCTGGCGAGCCGCGCATGTCCTCAGTTCAGGAGGATCCTCCAAATGCCGGTCTCCCCAGGCCAGAGAAGAAGACAAAAAGGGAGAGATAACAGGCACTGAAAAGTAGAGGAGATACAAAAGGCAGCGGTGGCTGTTTAAAGATACGCCTGTGTGTCCCGCTTGGGGCCGGGCCAGCCACACATGCACACGCTCCCCTCAGCTACTAATGAATAAAAGTGTCAGTACGGCCCTTATCAGCGCTCTGCTTGGGGGGAATGTCCCAGATACTAAGAATCAAGTGGCGGATTTAACACCTCTGAAAGAAAAAAATGTATATGCATGTATGTTGCCTCTGTTTTCCTCCTGCTGGGGTGGTTTCCTGTCGTGCATAAGGGGGAGCCGGCTGCTTCGTGTCGGCTCATCGGAGGTGCAGCGTAATTGTAACGACACTATCGGCACGGCAAAGCGTCCCCGGCTGCCATCCAACTTCTGGAATATTCCCACACGAAATGTTAGCCTCAAAGTGCCCCCAGCCAAGCCGCTTAACAATCTTTTGTTTAATAACCACATTTATTCTTTACTCGCTCTTCCAAAAGAAATGGAAAACCTACAGCGCTAGATGAAAGGGAAAGCAAGGTTCCTAAAAACCGGCGTGAGACGAGCATCGCCCCGGCAGCGTGAGGGATGAGGGTTTGGTGTCAGCCTTGTTCCATCCATTCTTCATTGCTTTCGGACCGGCGTCACTGTCCAGCCAGGCTGCGGCTAATCACTTTAGGAGAATCGTGCAGGGAGAGGACATAGCAACTCAGTGTCTAATGAAAGAGCAGGACAATGATGTGCTTTTATCCAAATCGACTTACGAATGTATACGTCCAGGTAGCCTAAGCATCCTCCCTGAAACCAGGACGTACCTCCACCACCGACCCCCCCCCCCCCAGATTCCTTCCCATCATTCTCTGGCACAGAAAGCAGCAGAAACAGCAAAATGTTGACAAGGTCTGAGAGTCTCCTATTATGCTCCAGATTTACTTTTTATCAGCAGTTCTTCCCTCACCCTCTCTATACTCTCTTCTTTTCACTCTAAGGCTTATCCCTAAAATAATCTTCATTTTGCACTGACTTTGACTTTCCTTATAGCTGATATGATTGATTTTACACGGAGCTGTATTTTTCCGTGGGTGTTCAGTATGGATGACAGGGATGTCTCACCGTGATTCTGATTCGGCGCTCAGGTGACAGAAATGGTCTTACAGTTCAGACACAGCAAAACAGTGTTGCCCATACTGTATAAAGATGCAGTCAGCCCTTGCATAAAAACTGAGGTGAATCACCATTTACAACGAGACGCACAGTCACGGTTATGCTCCCAGAAGCCCTTGCTATATATTTACATAGGTGAGTTAGCCGTTCTGTCAGGATGCCCAGCAATGAGGACAAGGGGAGGTCAGGCGTGACAGCTCGGCGGGAACAGGAGTCGTAACGGCTACGCGGCCTGGTTTTCAAAATGTACTTCAGTCTAAAAGCAGGAGCTTCCCAGGGCTCGTGTTCGAATTTCAGCACACCTGTCTCGGCTAACCTCCCAGGGGGTTGCCTTTGCACCTCTTGGCCACACTGTGACCCATGTGTCCCGGGGAGGTGAGCAGCAGGTAACAGCAGCGACGCCCAAGCTGATGGTCGTGACGGCGGCAGGGAGATATAATTATGCTAAAGGTTACAGAAGCAGCAGTGTTAATGACACCGAGTAGGAAACAGATTAAATAAGGTAGAGATTCGATGTGCTCGGGCAGCATGGGGGGGGGGATGCAGGGAGGGCGGGTCGAACTCTCATATATATCCGCTTAAGGGCAAGGTCAGGAAAACGCTGAAAGGCACCATTCACTCCATCAGCAACCCTTTGTAAACAGACTGACTGATGAGTCGGTTCACAGGGACGATGGCCTGTCATAGTGGGATCACCAAAAGTCCCCTTTTTTTAACTTTAAAGAAGTGCAGCCACAACTGCAGACCAACGACATTACACACACAATCAGTACAATCAGTCAGTCTTACTCTGTGTAATGCTTGCTGGGTTTAAATACAGACAGAGCCCCACAGCTCCCGGCTCCTCATCTCTATGTCCAAATCGCACCTTGCCGGAGTGTAGCTCCACCTCCTTATGTTCTAATTCCACGTTGCCAACATGTAGCTCCACCGCCTTATGTCCAAACCCCACCTTCCCAGAACAGAGCTTCGCCGCCTTATGTCCAAACCCCACCTTGCTAGAACAGAGCTCCGCCTCTTTATGTCCAAACCCCACCTTCCCAGAACAGAGCTCCACCTCTTTATGTCCAAACCCCACCTTCCCAGAACAGAGCTTCGCCTCCTTATGTCCAAACCCCACCTTCCCAGAACAGAGCTCCACCTCTCTATGTCCAAACCCCACCTTCCCAGAACAGAGCTTCGCCTCCTTATGTCCAAATCCAGCCTTGCTGTAACACAGTGCCACTTCCATCAATATTAACCTTTTTTCATAGTATCCCAAAATTTTGAAATAGTCAGTTAATGTCAGTTTTCATTAGTAGCTCTGACTGGATATTCATTTCCTCAGTGGATAAGATATTTCTACATGACATCTTGATTCTTGTCCTGTGTTTTTGGATTTGGACTTATTTCACTTATCGTACTGCTCCTAATTCTTCACTTACTAGCTAGACTCTGCTATACGTAAGTCCTGAGGATGAAGCAACCTGTGAATGATTTGATACTTTTACAATAAACTTTCACAGGGAGGTTACAAATAATACACAAAAATAATACTTGTACTGATGTCATTTTGATATATTTCATTTTATGTCGTTATGTTTAAAAAAAGGCCTACTACTTAACCACGTGATACCAATATCAAATAAAAAAAAAAACTTTTTATTTACGTTTTGAGTTTATCTTGCATTGCTTTAAATGTGGAATCACAACATGCCGACAAATTAACATAGTGTGTGTTTAAGATCATAAATACATATGATAACTAATGAATTAACTATTCCCACCCCCACACTGTACCTTACAGGCCCCCCTCGGCACAATCAAATCACCTTAGCTTTCGCAGGTGGAATGAAAAAAAGTAGACAGGATAAACCCAATTTATCGATGCAAAGAAAATGGATAATTATTCTCCCTGACCCTATCCAGGAAGGTGATTGAGTACTAATTGGAAACACCGGTGGAAAATACCTTCCGGCAGGAGAAGAAATTTCTACAATGTCTCTAATTGCTGTAAACAAATGGCTCAGGCAGTTTTCAGAATTATAATAATGCTGCTGCATTTTGAAATTCTTAAGAGTTTTTTTAATGCATATTAAAGTGGAAATCACTATCAATTTAATTTAATAGAGGCTTCACATGTGCAGTGGCTTCAAATACTGGTACAGTACACATATTTACACATATACAAACATCTATTTCATTATTTCACTAATGGATAGTTTATCTCATAAAACATACCTTAATTAATGTTTACAGAATTGTTAGGATTTCATGTATCATCTTTGTGGATGAGATGTTTTCTGTTACACTTCAAGAAAGAAATACAGTCTATTCTATACTATATGTGCAGCTAAAATAGTGCCTGCATATGGATCTGTTTTTCCTGGAGGGAAATAGGATTTTGGATAGCTGTACTGGTTGAGTTAGTCTATGTTATAGTGTTTGGACAGTAACATCATTGTTTCACACCTGTGGGGTTCAGGCTAAGAGCCCCAGCCCTGTCTGTGTGTGTGCATAGTATTTATATTATATTATGTATATTACATTGTAGAGGGCAAACATTCCCACAACAGGATTAAAATCTGTTATTCAACATGAGGTGTGTGTGTGTGGAGTTTGGGTGGACATCTGCAGGCTAGTGGTTTAGTGAATTACTGTCTCTAGATATTGCTTGCAGATCCTACTTGAATATGTCCGCTGAATTGGACTGGCTCCCTGTCCTGGGTGTCGTACGTCCTGTGCTGCCTAGGACTGGCTCCCTGTCCTGGGTGTCGTACGTCCTGTGCTGCCTAGGACTGGTTCCAGGCTCAATGTGACTCCAAATACAGTTATGGATGATGGATGTAAAAATGATACTGTTATCTCTTTTTTGTTGGAATTTTCAGCAGGAATAATGATAAAATACCTTTATGTAATAGATATAGGCATTCCAATATATACAAATTTATATGCTGAATATGAATTATTAGTTTTGTTGTGACCTTGTGCACTCAAGTACGTAAAACAGCCAGCTACTTTTACTATCTATATCTATATCTATCATAAGAAATCATTACCGTAAGTGATCTAGGCATCAATAACACGAAAGCAAATTCCTCGGTACCTCTCCAGCATACCATTCAGTGGCCTTTCTTGTTTTATATATTGATGTACTGGCAAACTCTATTACAGTCACTAAGGGAGCAGACGGTAAAACCAGATCTACCTTGTATTGTTCTTACATATTATCTTGACATTTAAACTGGATAAAATAGTATCAAAAGAATTCTGCTTCAGAGAGCCCAGCTGATTTTATGTGGCCAGGTGAGACCAATTCCGATTACCGCAGATATATTTCTACATAAATGGACCCTTTTTCCACCTTGGTAAGCTTGCCAAGGAGTCCATGCTCCAACAAATATAAACAAATATGTGTTTTACTCATTCATATGAATTGTATATATTAATTTTTCCAAAAATGTAGGGATTTTTACTGGAAATTCAGGTCCTTAAAAAAACTGACTACAATAAACTGACAGAAGCGAATGCCAGTACAGCGGACTGACTGTGAGGGGTCACGTCTATGTGTGCGTGAATGTGTGGGTGCGTGTGTGGGTCTGTGCTGAGGACAGCGCTCCCAAAAGGCTTTCGGGGGCAATGTAGCGACCATGGAGGGGGGAAGACACTTCTAAACCAAGACACACTAGCAGGCAGAATCTCTGAGACCGAGGAAAGGTGAGCCCGTACGCGTGAGAGTGCAGGATTAGGGTAAAATAATCCTGTTATGTGAATAATTATTTATGCTATTTTAATTCTGTTTGCTGATTTCTTGCTGTTCTCTCAAAAGGCCTTGATGTGGTCTATCAGTGATGCAAGAAGCTCCAGATAGGCCCATAAGTGGCCCTCACCCCAAAATGAAGTGTGTTCTCACTGCACTGGCACACTCCTGCACAGTAGGGGGAGCTGCAGACAGGGCGGCGGTGCAGCAGTCTCAACGCCCTATAAGGCCATATAGTCCATCGGGCTATGCTTCCAAGAACGGAATTCTGGGAAAGGCGTAAGATGTCCTCGGCTGGCGAGAACGCAGAGTCAGCACGCGGAACTGGGGCAGCTGGCTGTGTGTGTATCACCGAGGGGCCTGCAGTGATCACAAATTAGGGAGACTCGCATAAATAGGCAATGCAGGAGTCTCACACAGGATGCCTCTGTGTCATTCCCCTCCCTCTCGCCCCCCCCAACCCCCCGTCGCCCTTCAACGTGGACACTGCCTCCACTGTTGCTAGTGAGCAGTGTCACTGGCCTGAGTGGCAGGAGCGAATCCGGCTGCCCTGGCCTGGTTTCACAAAGCCAAGCCTGTAACACGGCTCAGTCATCTCTGGCGAGGCACGCCAGTGGGGCCAGCCCTGCAGGGGGCGGTGGGGGGCAAAATCACCCACGCGGTAGCGGCTCCCCTCTGCCACTCTCTCACTGTTTCTCCCTCCTCACTTTGTTGGACAAATCCTGGGCTTAACAGGAACAAATGAAAGCCTTCCAAGGGGGTGTAATCAGTTGGCGGGGCATCAATTTCTGCCAAGAAGAGGGGGGAGAGAGTGACAGAGACACAGAGAGAGACACGGGGAGGAGAGACTGAGGGAGACGGGGGGGAGGTGGGGGGTGGAGGGAATGGGTGAAAGACCCTACTATTATAGTTAAAAGTCAAAGCACATACAGCCGGGAAACACATTAATTCAAAGAATGTGGACTGATTTATTGTTTAAGTAGGCGATTCTGGTAACCACACACTTAACTCAAGAAAGAAAAAATAACAAGTGGACACACTAAGTAGCCAAGATAAACAAACCATTTGGAGAATGACACCGATTTAAAAACATGAAAAGGATTTTAAAGCCAAGCAAATCGGAGAAATGGCATGTAAACAAATATAACTGTAATTGTGATAATATAGAGATCAAACTAATGTAGCAAATATATGATTCTTTTATTAGCGGCTATCAGTGTGAAAACGGTCAGTGGGGCCAAAAGCCGTAAAGCACAAAGGGAAAGGAAAATGAGGAAGGAGGAGGGTGAGAGAGAGGGGGAAAGAGAGACAGGGAAGAAGTAAGATGGGAGATAGATGAGGAGAGAGGGTGGGCAGAGGGAGAGATGAAGACAGAGAGAGAGAAATGGGGAGAAGAAAAGATTAGGAGAGATGGTGAAAAGAAAAAGAGAAGTAAAGATAATGGGGAAGACTGGGAATGGAAGAAAAGGTAGAAAACTGAGGGAGGAAGTGGAATGAGGAGGCGGCAAAGGTGGAGCACTTTGAGAGAGATGGAAAGATGGAGTGTAGAGAGAAGTCTGGTGCTGGTGCAAAGTCTTCTGTGCACAATCACAGACACACAGAGAGACACAGACACACAGAGAGACACAGACAGACACACAGAGAGACACAGACAGACACACAGACACAGAGAGACACACAGACACAGAGA
>JAABNY020000019.1:18096042-18110913 GCA_015164015.2 Brevimyrus niger
AACAGCACTGCGATTCACGAGTGCGATTCACGAGTGCGATTCACGAGTGCGATTCACGAGTGCGATTCACGAGTGCGCCCCAGTGCTCCGACAAACTCGCTCAGATCAGGAATGAACAGGTATTTCATTGCAAAAAGTGCTTCTCACGCCTGGAAGTACTCATTCACCAATCGAGTCATTCAGGCGCCAACATGGCTGTTTCTGGCGCAATACGGAATTCTCGCATGTCCAAGGTGATAATGTGCATCCCACAATGCGGTACGGGCTGATTTCTGGGGGTGGGTGTGCCTTTCAGGTCCACAGTGTATCATTTGACATGGTACCCGTGGTTACTAGGCGCCTCAATCGGCTCGCTTCATTCGCATTCAGCTGCTGATTCCGTTTCTGAGACCACGTGGCGTTTCCACCCACTCTAATAATCAGGACAAAAGTCAGTTTTCGTTGGCTGCGTGCAGCAGGAAGGCTAGTTATTCTATGTACTGGAGACTTGAACAGGAAAAAAAAAAGACATGCTTCTGTATCCCCGAAAATATATGACAGTAGCTAGGCTGCATTTTTGCTGCACAACACGGAATGACACCCACTGAGCTAATAATATAGTATTTGCACAGACCCATGATGTGACGCTGGGTCTTACACAGTGCAACATTCCCATTTCCATCCCCTAATAGAAAACCCTGTACACAATGTAGCTTGGCTTCCCATACAGTGGCCCTACATTCACAGCCACCAGTCACTCACTAATGCTGAAACAAATGTCACGGAGAAGCTTCACCTTCCAAATTCTCATTCAATAAGATCCGCTCCACAAAAATTACCGTAATATAAACTTAGAGCAATTATTTATTTTCAAAATTCTATTTCCATGTACGCCAGCCGCTGCACAGGCAACTGCTGCTCACCTTCATAACGAGCAGCCGGCATTCAGCTCTGCATGACTAACAAGGTAAGAGACGGCAGAAGAGTAACAGTAAAAGGCGAGACAATGAGGGGAAAAACACTGATATTTATGCCCATTTAATTTCCCTTTGACGGCACATCTGCATTCATGAAATCCCCTGACAAAATTTTCACCCACAGGAGATAACATTTTGAAAAGTTGACGGGCAGCTCTATTATTGATAGAGGCTTCGGCTGTGGAGGAAATGAATGCCGACGGTGACCTGAGCCGTTTTTAACAGGGATGTGTCTATTTAGCAGAGTGCGGACGGCACGTTCCGGGGGGAGTCAAGACGAGGGAGATTCGTGACGGGACAATGGGGGACTGGAGAGTAATCAGGGAGCATTTTCTGTTCCTTTATGTCACAGGGAGATTGTTATGCACCCCCTCCTCTCAGCAACACAACCACCATTACCTCGCTCACAAAGGTTCTAACGAGTTCATTCCCTTCCTTCGATAAGGCACTGAGAAAAAGTCAGGCAGAGATGGTGGGAGGTGGTGCAGAGGGTCAGCTGGAAGACCAATAATAAGACACCAGACACTGCTTGTGCGTTTGCCTCATACAGCCATTTTTTACCCAGAGAACTAAGTTACCCAGCAATTGCTGGATATCATCACTATTCCATCCCATGCCAACTGCTATTCCACTGCTGCGCCGTACCATCAAAACAACCATGGAGGTACAGTACTACCATTACCTTGCTCAAATAATGAACCCACATTATCCAGGAATTGCTTTTGACTCATGGAACCTTTACCAGGAACAACAGGAGTGAGCTCCTGTTGGGGAAAACAGGGAACCCTTCCGTGGAACCAGATCGACCTGCTGCCAGTTAAAGTGGCAGGAGTTTCTCTGCACGAAGAAGGTTACAGAATGTAGAGAAGTGACTCCCAACGGTCATGTGCCATTTGGCTTCAGACTCCAACAAACACAAATCTGCTCTCTTTTCAGGACAAAAAGCTCAGACAGGTTAGGAAAATAAAATTAGTCATGTAATCTACCACCAGACAAAAGACCTACATTTGCCTGTGCTCTTTCTAAATGAGAAAAAAAATACTTCCTATTACTCAAACATCCTTAATTTTCAAGTCTATTTTACAAAACTTCAAAAGATAAGTGGAATAATTATATTTGTTACTGCAGCAATCAAGGAAATTAAAGTTAGCTGATGACATATTTATAGCCAGCATCTGAAATAACCATCTTCTGTAATTTCTTTATCATAGCATGATAATTCATGAATGATTTTCCAGCTCTTCTCTCAAGAACCTGCATAGTGTGGCTCAGCGACACTGATGAAGTTTCGGCTCTGCTGCCGCAATCGGGCAGAATGCCTCTCCGGGGCTCTCAGACCCCACGCCTGGATTCCCCAGTCAGCCGGCGTCCTCTCTGCCCTCCCCTGTGACCTGGGGAGGGTGCTCTCCACCGGCACCTTTCCAGAGAAGCCCTTTTCTCATGCGTTGTTATGGCAATTGGTCTCCAAATGCCCCCTCCCACACCCCCTCCTATCAGTCACTGCATAGGTCAGCCTTACCTCCGCGGGCTTCAGAAGGACCCCTTAGCTGCAGACAGCTAAGAACTCAAACTCAGCCCCGGGCACATTTGTATCACTGCTACATCATCGACTGCAGCTCTGAATGACTTGAACGTCGTTTTTTCTTTTTCTCCAAATGAGAACGTTCCCGCAATAGCTGCATCTACGTGTATAACAATGCAATATGTAATATCGCATTATGTAATAACTCGAGAAAATGCAACAAATTTTCACCTCATTATGTAATAGCACTCTCATTTTGTAATACTGTTGCATTTTGTAATAGACAGCTTGAGTGCAATATGTGATACATTTCCCTGCATTTTGTACTAAATAATTACATACTGAGGTAGTTATTACAAATTGCAGGAGTTGCACTTTTTAATGACAAAAATGTCAGACTGCATTATGTAATAAACAACCAACATGGATTTCTTTATTAACACTTTGAGTTATTACATAATGTGGTGCTATTACAAAATGCATTTTTACACACATTTTAATTAGGTATGTACCCAGTTTGGCTATTGGTCCTCATTGTAAAAGGAGGAAAATAACATGAATGCTGAGTATGTCTAAAATGATTAATTGGATCGCTTGCGTCATGGAGCTGACTGATTGAAAACCAGTGTGTACCGACATGCTCCCGTGAGATGGATCTAGGACTCTGTTTTGGCGGCGAGGTAATCAGGAATGATGAAGGATGTTTGCACGGGACTTAGTCAAAAAACTTCTCAAAATAGACTTTAAAGCATTTAAATGTTGTTTTTTTAATGCACAGGCAGTATTGTTTTGCCTTATAAAAAAGGTACAGAAATTTTTATTTCCAAAGCTTTTCAAAAACAGCACAGTCTGCCTGTTTAAGGACAAATTTCGGATGTTTTTTGAACCTAATGAGCACCACCACTAGAACCATTAAAATCTATTAATTATCTAGTGGTAGCACAATGATTTTTAAAATTTGTATCATTAGACTGTTATACTCAAACATTAGCCTTGAGAACAAAGTAATGACTATGAGACAGATATTGTTAATTTAACAAGAACCTAATGAGGCCCCCCCCCTCCCCCCCCCCCCCGCAGGAAGCGACTGTACATACTGTATCAGGCCATCAGGGTGAAGTTTTTACTGTCGGCTGGTGAAAACGTGTGAGCCTTCTGCGAACACCAAGCCCCCTGCTGTGATCATGCACGGATGGAGAGCCACGTTAAACATCATAGCTACATGCCCTGAATGAATATGTGGCATCTCGGCCACGCTGCCACTGTTTGTAAATATGAATGGGGAAAGTCATCTGCTTGTTTTCACACAGTGGTAAAAGATAAAATAATCCCAGACTCCATTGCTGACATTTTTCATCCAGCTAGATTGTTTTCTCAATATAAAATATATCCACCTCCCCAGTGCAGAGTTGTGGTGATGGTAGGATGCTTGGAGCACCACCCTGTTCAGGGGGCCAGTCCACCGCAGGAGACAGAGACACTCACATACACACAGTAAAGGCAATATTTTAGACATTCTGTACTTTTGGACTACCGGAAGAACCCAGGAGGGCAGAAACACAGGAAAAATCCACAATCTTATCCTCCACTACATTTTAGCCCAGACTGGTATCATGTATCTACTTGTCATAGAATGTTCGCATAGCCTTTAATATACATTTGATGTCCTGGAGTACTTATTGTATGCTAGCTCTATAAATCTGGCAATTAATAGTTAAACTGATAGGAAATCTTTCACTGATGCACTGCCTGCAAATGAACACAGATACACTCAAACTGCAATTTGACAGTGTATCCCCAAGACTTGAAAAACTGAATAGTATTTTGCCACAAACATTCCTCTGGAATAATTGACGTCTATCAAGTAAGACACAGTAAGAAAAAGTAACAAACTGCAAAACTGTACTGCTGTCTTTAGTAAAAGCATAACACTAAACAGACACCCCAACAAGACAGCTGTGATTCATAAGCTATGCAACCCCTGCAACCTTCTAGATGCTTATCCAGCCAACATTCAACTTTTACTGTCAATTTAATTAATTAATTAATTATAGAATTAATTAAGCAGAATATACAAAATGCTATTATTAGAAAATGGTCATGATTAAAATAAACCAGCATTACAGTAAAAAAAAAATCTTTAAAGATTTGAGTTCATTTAACCAGACTTCAACCAGACCCAACATTTAAAATATTAGACAGACAGACAGATAGATAGATAGATAGATAGATAGATAGATAGATAGATAGATAGATAGATCTAGACACTGGCCAAGCAATTCACTAAATCTTGCTTTCTTGTGAAGATGAATGAACTGGACCTATTGATTACCATGTTTAAATCACTAACATGTCAAACTGACCCAATGGGACCCAGAGGAAGCTTTCTGTAATACGTCAGTCCATGCTGACTAGCACTTATGCATTTTAACGTCAGGCTTTGTCCTTCGAATTAGGAGTAACAGATGTGATAAAACAACCTAATGGATATTAGATCAATAGTTATTCTGCCCTTCTTATTACCAATGTTGAATCAGGTTTTCAGTGGGTCAGTAGTTTAAAATGCTTGAGGTAAGTCAGGTTGTGCTCTTGTCATGCTCTGAAATGAGGCTTCCCAAGATTGTTAACAACAGCATTTCAAAGAGATATTTCACTCTGTACTAATGTTCTTTGATCGGAGTTTCACCGTGATACCAAAGATTGCTGGATCCTTTTAAATATACCTGAAGCCACTGTTGGCTTGAAAGGGGGATTCCCCTTGAAAGGATCAGAGTCAAAACAATCTGGTAGACAGATACAAGAAGGCTATACATCATAAACTCTAATGTGCAGTTGGAGCCCTCCATAACACCTATATGTTGCACTGATGGTTAATTAATGAAAATCCTCCAGATTCAAAATGAGCCCATAGTTATAGAATATGGCATAAACATGGTGGAACTACAACCATGCCACAAAAAAATGAGTCGTCGACACAGGTGAAATCCAAAGGGTTTTACAACCGAAGGTCCTCTAGGGTCTCACACCAGTCTGAGATGAGCTGAGTATCTACTACAGAAAACAAACTCCATAATAACCACAGTCAACCCAACTCCACCATGGCAAATTGTTCAAACCACTACTTTAACATTAGAGTTTATTAGCATATTCTCATTCTTGTGTTACTATCTGTCAGGTGTCAACTTGTTTTACACTCCCTCTGTGTCTTGTGTTCAGTAATACCTACTCACACAGATATGCTACGACAAACAGTTTTACAGATGAAGTGAAAAAAGTAATTACAAGTCAGACTCCTGTTTTGAATGAGGAAATACCACAGCACTTATTAATTTTGAAACAAGATTTTAAAACCACATGGCCATTTGTGATAAACTATAAACCAAAGCAAAACTATTACAGCTCTGACAGGAAGATCTCGTATGTCTGATTGCAATGTCTTAACAAAAAAAGAGAATATTCTCTCTGACCTAGAGCCAGTGACATTTTTTGTATTATAAACGATAAATGACACCTTTTCCAAGCCACGTTAAGGTGTGTGTCATTTGTCTTTTAAATTAGCTTTTTGAATAAAAGGCAAAAGATAAATTAACATTTGAGTTATGTTAATCCTATGAATATCTACCCCGCTACACCACATTTAAAGTTAAAATTTAGCTTACATAGAAAATTGGGATGCAGCTGGGTCAGTCCACCAGTTTACCCATTTTGATTTCAATATGATGGCATGTGGGACGGGGATGCAGGAACTGGGCTGCCTATGGTAAGCCCACCAGAATTCCCGAGCGCATGGCGATGCAGTCGTGCATGTCGATCAGGCTGCTGAAGTCGCATGCATGACCATGCCCTATCAGAGGCCCCCCAGGGCCCCTGTTCTCGCAATCAGAAGGTGAGTGGGAGGGCGAGAGGAATGACGTCCTCTCAAATGCTAATTAGGCCGTCGCCAGTGTGGCACTTTATGGGACACTAGCCATTGTTTCTGATTTTGGTTCATTCTCTCTCTCTGTGCCCCCAGCATTGCTGTCCCTGTCCAGCTCCTTCTGCAATGAAGCGAATGAAAGCCGGCGACCCTTTCCAAGCCAGTCCATCTGGGTCTGAAACGGAAAAGCAAAAACTAAAAAAAAAAGAGGCGACTTTAAAAATCTTCTCAATTGATGGCTTCGGGAAGACTAAAAAACAAACCCCTATGCTGGTAGAATTCTTTGGCTAACTGGCTGACCTCGTCCAACATCCAGGAAAATGTGGCAGTCCTGTACACTGGGGGGATCGAGCCAGGGGCCTTGATGTGTTACATGGTATTGCCCCGTCATAGAAGTACCACACAAAAAATTAACCTTTACACTACCGAGATCTAGACAAAGCCTAGCTAATGGTGTCACCATGGACTGCGCTTGAAAGAAAAGTGGAGACAGCAGTGCGACTGTGCAAACCATGCTATATGTATGCCATTTGGTTTTTTTTACCAGGCTCATAACTAATAACTCCTGAAATCCCAAAGATATGTACCACAGAAACATGTACATCTGATCCGCTCATAGGAATAAGTAGTTGGATGATGGATCAGTAATAATGTTAATAATTAATATTATAGTAATAATAATAATAATAATAAGTATTATTATATGTATTATTATTATTATTATTATTATTATTATTGTTATTAAACTAATAATTAGGAGAAGAAGAAGACGACGAACTGTAATGCTAGATATCAAAATTCTGCGTTGTCAGCAATGGAATACCACAGGTGCCGTAAGTGGTTTCAGTAGATGAAGCCGGATAGTAAATGTCCAAGTCCGAGCCATTTGATCGTTTGTGATAGTTTAATTATTTTTATATGCCCACTGTGGACGTTTTCACCCCACATGGGAAGTCGTTGTCCAGCAACGCGAACCGGACCGAGGCGTTTCAGCACCATCTGCGGTAGGACAGCTCCTCGCAAGCCAGCGATCCGGAGAACCTCGAGTGTAGCACTTACTCCACTTATGAATCATCCACAATTACATCACTTCATTTTATATAACCCCCTCGGATAGCAGTGCTGCATTAAAAGGAAACAAACGTCCGTGGAGACATACATGGGATGCTGATCACCCCCCCCCCCCTCCCAAAGTGATACCGGAACAACCAACACGCACCAAGCTACCAGGAGCCATGCCTAATTTATGGGCCCATGAGAGAGATCAACACCTTCACACAACAAATCTCACATGTTCTTGTCGAACCTTGCTATTCCTCATACAATATTCGTTACTACTGGTTTTATTCAGCTAAATCGCCATCTGTTTTCCTTAACACTGGTAGAGCGCGATTCGCACAGTGGGCTATACAGCAAGGTTGGCCGACTTGACTCTCCGGTTACCGATGGAAATATCTTTACTTGTGTCCTGCGACCACAGCACATGAAGCTCATGGCCGCGATCGGGGGTTACAACCTGAAGTGGAGTGGGGGAACTACCTGTTAAAGCCCCTGCGAAAATTTTACGTAATTAATGCCGGCAGCTCAGGGACACACTGGGTTTCACGCGGTACGGAAGATATACGAGAATGATATCTAGTAACGCGGTCTTAATCATAGTCCTGGTGTTTGCTACAGTTGCCTTCTATGCATGTATCTATTTAGGCACATTTCACCCCCCACACACACACACACATACACACACACACCACCATACACCCACACAGCAAACACTCTCTGCCTGTTCTTTCCTATGCAATTGGCTGAATGAATCGATTTCTTTTCAAAAACGAAAACCGGCGTATTCAAAGAATTAGTAAAGACAACCAAGCGTGTAAGTGCTGCAGCGCGGAAATTAAATG
The DNA here is from genome assembly GCA_015164015.2 of Brevimyrus niger. Lineage (NCBI taxonomy): Eukaryota > Metazoa > Chordata > Actinopteri > Osteoglossiformes > Mormyridae > Brevimyrus > Brevimyrus niger. The sequence goes on from JAABNY020000019.1 coordinate 18,104,338, forward strand.
CCGAAAATATACGGAGAAATATGCATGTATATTTAAACCTAAAATACTGCCACAAGTAGACGGAGCACCACTTTGACCAGCAAATCGACGGAGCGAGCGGTAAAGGGGTTCGTACGTGAAATGGTTGATAAAAGCCGACAGACAGGCACTCACTTCTGTCCCTTGCAGACGTGCGCGGTCGCTTGTCGTGCGAATGCGAATGGAAATGTGCGCTCCCTTTTCCGGCGATCTCCCCTCCACGGCCACGATGGAAAACCATCTGCAGTCGGTCCGGTAATTTCGCAGGATCCGAGGGGATGGAGAGTCTCAGTGTACACAGCGTGTCCGGTCTCCCAGCACAAAATGAACATAAGATTTCAATACATCCTCCAGAAACGCTCACAGGATCGATCTCAGACCTTATGGCTCGTCTGTTAAAACAGGTGCCCTTTTATCCATCGTTTCGTTTGTTTTGCAATTTTGGTGAAGGAAAAAAAAAGACTTAAAAACAGCAGGGATAGATAAAAACGAACATGTATCCGTCTTGTTTAGCAAGCGTATGTTATTCACGCACTGATAGATATTTTATACTTTGCAACGGACTCAGTCTGAATATTCGGATTTAAGGATAGATTTTCACGAATCCCTAAGTGTAAGGGTCCGAGGCACCGTCGTATTTACCAGCGGAGCCTCATCGCATCCTGCCAAAGTAGGTTGGCTTCTTCGGTCCTTTTTCTCAGCTTTTCACACGCAACTTTTCTCCCCCCTTCCGTCTCAACGATTCTGCCCCACGGAATCTGATTAGATTTCCACTCACAGCCCAGTGCGGAATCCTACATCCTTATTTCCCATTTTGAAATATATCTTTAGGGGGATCTATTCAATGATGTCGCTGGGTATAACTGTCCATTTTCTGTGAACGAGGACTGAGCTGGCGCCAGAAATGCTTGCATTCTAAAATAAATCACATTTTTGCCCACCTTCTGCAAGTGTTGACTGCTTTTCATGTATGAATCAGTTCTTCTCTAAAAACGAGAAAGTAATTGTTTACCTCTTTATTATAAAGAGTTAATAACATTTTCATAAACGAATACCAAACATCCCTTTCTTTCCCCGATTACTTGGAAAATCAATGAACAAATCTGAAAATGTAACATTTAATTCATAGTTCCAGGTTGTCAGTCAACATGTTGTAGTCGTTTAGAACAATCCAAGGAAAGTCGAAGGAGTATGCGACGCAAATCAAGGCAGATGCTCTTCTCTTCGGTTTTTGTCCGCACTACGTACAGCAATTATGCAAAAAGCTGCTACGAATAAAGCACCCGTATAAATGCAACCGATGTGTTCACCAGTCTCCAGGAATGAGTATTTTCTCTTTGCATTTAATTTACCTCATCCGAGGCGCTGACACATTCCACAAGTCTGGAAAAGTAGAGGTGATAAAAAAGGGAGAAATTCAGTCTCTTTCACACACTGAGCTGTTCAGGACATTCACTGCCAGAGAAAAGCATCGGCGATCGGGCTCAAAGCGCAGAACTGTAATCCGACACCGCGTCCCGGCCGCCGGTAATTGCTGTCGGGGACTCGCAGGTTGCAGTTTACGCAGGATATACCCTCCCTTTTTCCTACTCGGCACGTCGACCACCTCTTTTTTTCAGCGCATGCATGTGCGCCTCTCTTGTTGCTTTCCCTAAATTGTCGCTTCGCACCCCTTCTAACTCGCCTTTCTGATGGATAAAATATAATTACCCAATTACCTCCCATCATCTTACCACTGATTGGTCAATTGCATTAACACTTGATGTCATGAAAAAGAGAGGGGGGATTGGGAAGAAAGTAATTTGTTGTGAGTGTGGGTGCGAGCGAGCGTCCGTGCTTGACAGCCGTCTGTGGCAAGCGGAGCATGGCGAAGCACGGCTGCCACCTACCGGCGGCTTTCTTTCTGCATCCAGAACTAATGGCCGCTTGTACAAGCAGCAGCATGCAAGACGAGCAGCGCCGCATGATAGGCTATATAAACACAGCGGAATCGTGCAAGTTAAATGCGTGTTCTGCAAAACGAAAAAGGAAAGATATTCGTTTTATAAAAACAATTTCGATTGGATTCAAACTTAATTCGAATTTATGAGGAACAGCAGAAGAAAGTGGGAAAATCGCCAGGCGGCAACCGCCGCAGCATGTCCGCGTTCTGCCAAAAAGAGATAAATGCTACGATCATGCCTCGTGTCATGTAAAAAAGAGACCGGGAGATATACAAGCAATCCAGACCCGTTTTGAGAGGATGGCACAGACATTGATTAAAACTTAATATTTAAGTCATACGAACTTGGGATTTCCAATCTTTAACGTCGGGCAGTACGTCTATGTCTAAAAAATTCAGCTCCGCCAGGTTACCAGCATGCAGGAGTTTGGTTCATGAGCGGTTCTTTAAGTTGACAGTAGTCTTCAGCTTCAGAGAGGCACCTTGAAGACCAAATGATGCAAGGTCCAGGTGGTATGTTGGACGCAGATAATTGACACCGTTCGATTGCAACAAATTTCATTAGGACAGAGGGTAGGAGATTCCGTGGCAGTTGGGTTGTGCCTTCTGTAATCGCATGGCTCATAACGTCTAAATAAATTAAAAACTCATTGATGCAGTTGAACACAATCTTACTGGGTGGCTTACTCAGGAAGGATTTAATTTTCCGTATTCCCTTGATCCCCTTGCTACCTCTATTAATCTGTAGGTCTTTTTATTACTAGAAGTCCTCACAACCTCAGCCAACTTTAAATAACTACATTTAACATCCACCTTGGAAAATAAATCAAGACTGTACCCCTAAGGTATTAGTAATTTGTTAGAATACCAAAGGTAGAAATAGTGTAAAAAGCACTGCATGGTGAGGCTATCTAGCTATAGGTTCAGATCGACAAATGTCTGGAATGTGTCACTGAATAATCCAGGATTGAGCATCAGAAATGGGGGTGTTCTGTCACTCTGAAATATTACAGCGTCAGTGTGGTGGCAGATTGTGTAATCATAATGACGTTTTATTCATTTCTCAGAAACTGCTCATCAAATTCAAGGTCATGATGATACTGGATCCTGTGCATCAGAGCAAATGGTATGAGGCCTGGTGAACTTACTACTACTTTTTAAATAATAATAATAATAGTTTTGTTGTTGTTGCTGTTGTTTCTAGACCTTTTTAAGGTGCATACTGAATGTCGGAGCGCCCTCTTGAAGTGACGACAGCAGCTTTGTTACAGATGGTGTCATGCTCTGTAACCTTTGCATCAGTTAATTCAAACGTGAGTTTGCCGGCACGTAAATCAACCCCAAACTTTCACCTTCCTGCCCGAAATTCTCAGGGCAAAATAGTTTTGTTTGAAGATTTAAAAACCTGCGTGTGGTGGCCCCGCCTGCCAACAGCAGCTCTGCCCATGAGGACATTTCACCATCTTTTGTCCTCTGCCGGTGTCTCTGTCTCACTTTGACTGTCAGAAGTGTCCCACGTTCACAAGCTCCTTCCAAAAAAACTATTTAATATGAGAGAGCTTATCTTCATGACTAAGGGCAACTAAGATGCTTTACACTGAACACTGGACAGTGAAGTAAATGGTGAAGGTCCTTAAGGTGGATGGGACCCAGGGAGCCGCAGTTGCTGCCTGAACCATACTTTTAATACAGAAATGCACACTGCCTATGGAGGCCGAGATGGTCAGATGCCGAAGCTGAAAGGCCTGGATTTTAGGTCTCCATTTACCCATCTCTGGGGGTGGCCTGCTTATTGTCTCTATATCATTAAAAGAGTTATTCCTGTTAGGGGAACCATCACGAATGATGAAAGCTTTCACTTTTAGCGCTGCCTTGCATTCACGAGTGGGAATTCCTCAGGAAATGTGCCTATGCTCCCAATCAGAGGTGAAGTATGCTTCCAAACTCCCTGCGTGTCATCGTCTGAGCTTCAAGTGTAGACCGTTTTAATGAACCCTTCTATGGAGGGATACTATCATTGCATCACTACCTGCGGTATTCACGTAATCCGAATGGCTCCCTACTTAGACTACTGCCCCCATGACCCAACCCTGGATAAGCGTCAGAAACTGGATGGATGGCTGCATGGATCCAAGTAGCAGGAATGCAAAGAGACATGCAGTAAGTCTCATTGATCCCTGTGCCTGAAGGTGTTTTTATAATCTGTCCCTAGCTGGTTGTGCCGTCCTCAGATGCTGTTGCGATAAGGATATGGCCCCATAAGCTGTTAGTTGGAAGAGGCCAGCCATTACCTAGGAAACCCTGAACTCCACCCACATTGTTCTTCAGATGTTTAGGCTGCTGTGTGCGATTACCTCTTAGCTGCAAACATTAGCGCATCGTGCTTTACCCTTGTCCACACAGGTACGAACCCCTATAGCTGAACACGGCAGAGGTGTGAAGTTCCAGCTGAAGTGTTACATTAACAAAGTGCAAGTGTTAATGTGAACCCCAGTCTATGAGAGAATGTAGACATGTATACGCGTCTAGATCTGGACTTATCGTCACATCATAGTTTGCACAGCATGAAAAAGAAAAATCAGATTTCTTAGATTCTTAGGACTTTAGATATTTTACAGAAGGAATTCAATTTAAATGCAGAGCCAAGCTGAGATCTGAAGCTCAAAACATCTGTTGACAAGCTCAATCCCTTAACCACTAAACAACTATCCAGGCAAATATATTGACTCCATTCTATTTTGCATTCATTCTTAATAATGATGAGAAACTGTTACAGAAGTAAAAAATAACAGATTCAAGGCAAACATTACTGTGTATGTACCCTCAGTGGCTACTTTATTAGGTACCGTTGTTTGTTAAAGCCAACTGCCAGCACCCCCAAACAGGGAATCCAGTGAATGCAGCTAAAGATACACAGGACAGTTTTGAACGTGGTGAGATTGTGTCGGTACCAGGCATGGTGGTTCCAGCTTCTCAGAAACAGTCAGCCTTGGGGTTTTTCCACACTACACCGTCTAAGGTTTGCAGAGAATGGTGCCATTAATGAAATCCCATACTGTGGTACACTAAACTAGCTAGGTGTACCTAATTCAGTGGCCATTGAGTGCCTATTACCAAACAGTCCTTATTGGATTAAATCAGCTTTCTCCAGGAGAAAACTGACTATTTGCACACATCCATATATGGCACCTGTTTTTTTTGTAATCAAAGTGGCTTATAGATCACAACAATTCCAGGGTTATTAAAGCAGAAGTGGGAGATATAAAGCCCCAGAACTATGAGTGTACAATGAAGACAGTTAAAAATTGGAAGATAAGAGCCACTTAAGTTAGGAGTATGACCAAAAATGTCCAGACTAATGTCAGGCAAAAAGCACATTCATTACTCAGTAATATCTGGCGCAGATAGAACAAGCATCCAAGCCGCCTCCATCAAGACCATATGCTATAACAGAAATCTCACTTATCATGATGTTATGAGCTCCTACATTAAGCGAGAAGCTGGTCTGATGCCACCTTTCAGTTTTTGCAAAGATGTGATAGGAACACACACCACTGAATGAGCTGTATACAGACGTGCAAGGCATCATTCAACGAGACTGGATGCATGGATGACAGAACAAAAACGGCACATAGAGCCAAAGGATTTATGAACTATATAACTCATAGATAAATGTGTGTCGACTGTCAGGCCCCTGCCAAAGTTTTATTTACGTAGAACAACGATAATACTGAACTACAGCTATTCAGTGCACTGCTACACAGTTATGGATCGTCACAGGCTCAGAGCACGGCCATGGACGGTTATGAAGAGACGGAACGCAGCCTTTTGCAGTTACAGGCTGACAGTTAGAGATTTCCTTGTGCCTTTTCGCTATTGTATTGAAGCCACTTGCAGGAACAGTTTCCACAAAGATTAAACAGATTAATGTCCCCTCACAGATAGAAATTTTATAAGCAAACAAATGGCATAACCTCTAGGTCTTGAATAATAATCTATATCTATATGCTTTTCATATATAGTATGTTTCTGTGAATGGATATACGTGTGTTTATGTAAATTTATCTCGATGATGAATGGCATCCTTTGCAGGGTCACCCCCTGCCTCATTCGCTGTGTGTCCTAGGATAGGATCCACATTCTAATTTATCTTGCATTGTACAATCAGCTGTGGACGATGAATGGATGGATGGAAGCATGAAGATTTATGGTCCATTCTTTATTTGTATTGTTGTCACAGTTTTACTGCATTGTAGTTTAATGGTACTAAAACAATTACGTTTCACAGCCTTACTAACCAGTCGTCAATCCATTTAACTCTATTTTTAACGTGATGTTCCTTTTCAAAATGCTTGATCCAAAATGCTTAAGAAAGACAGAAACACAAATAACAAGTGGCTAGAGACTAATTAACAAATCATATAAAGGAATAATGGCAGATAGATAAGTGCTATTTTATGTTATATTTAAAATTAATGTAGGGAATATAGGAGGGCGGCATGGTGGTGCAGTGGTTAGCACAGTTGCCTCACACCTCGGGGAGTTTGCATGTTCTCCCTGTGCCGTCGTGGGGTTTCCTCCGGGTACTCCGGTTTCCCCCCACAGTCCAAAGACAT
>JAABNY020000019.1:18129753-18145065 GCA_015164015.2 Brevimyrus niger
ACCTCTCCTGTTCGGCGGGGGCCTCACACCACGGCAGTGCCAGAATATAGAACACACACACACACACACACACACACACACACACACACACACACACACACACACACACACAAACACAAACATGCAAGTACACACCTCGGTCACACAAATGTCTCCCTCTTCGTTTCTCGTCCCAAAGTCACTAGGGGACCATTACTAAACCACTTTGGAGCGATGGTCTTGTCATAAAGGCTGATACAAGTTGACAAAAAAATAAAGAACATATCAATCAATGGACACCGTTCCACCTTCCATGAATACAGAACGACGAGTCAGCTATTTTATTTTATAGCAAAGCCTACAGTTTTTCTTTTTAAGTCTGTTTGGGAGATGTTCATCTTCCTTGTGCCTCTGAACTTGGCTCAAAGATAAATCTTGTCCCTGGACTGAGAAAACAGCACAAGATCTATCTTCAGAAGCCCCCCGCAAACAGGATGGTCTATGGTCAAGGTCACCAATTCAACCTAACAAGGGTTCGGTCCTGGTAGCTGGGTAAGTCCAGCAGTGTGTACCTTCAAACACAGGAGGACCAAGGATTATGTGCACAGGAGGGAAGAGAATATCAAAAGTTATTTATGCCGTTTGCCAAGAAAATCATCATATCCACAGCGACTTACACAGGTCATGATTTTAAATGTCACTGTTTTTTGCAGAGTCCCGACTGCAAGGTCCCTCCCAAGACATGAACTGCTGACCTTTAGATCATAAATTCTTAACCACCATCCAACTATGTAGGGAAGGATGGCAGCCCTTTCTGGCGTCTGAGCAGAGCACAAGCATTTGATAAATGAAAGTTTACATCACCTGCCAGGTATCATGCTTGCTTGTCCGAGGGGAAAGTTAATCTACCTTGATGCATTTTGAATAATTGTCTTGACAGACTGATTGAAATATCAATCAATCAACATAATATAATATCAATCAATCAATCAATACAGTAAATAAGTAAGAGAGATTAATCTGACTTAATCTAACTTGTTGTTATATGCATCAGAGATTCAGCTGAGAAGGAACCGACAGGAGTCAGTCTCAGTGACATGTCATTTACAAATCATCGTGTGGCATTTCACACTGTAAAGGCATGTTTTTGCAATCTGCAAGGCAGATTGTCTGGTTTATTTATATTTTATAATTATTTTGCATTATATATATTATGCTCTGTGAGAGACAGCAATTTGATCAAGGGTGTCCCCTGCCCTGTGCTGCTTTGGATAGATTCCAAGATTTTCATGATCATGTACCGAACATGTGCTTGAAAGATGGATGGATGGACATACCATATATTATATATACGTCATGTTCAACATACTTATACAGAGGCCGTTCCTCTTCCTGCAGTTCGGCATGCTGGGCCAGGCAGTGCTGAGCCCTGGGGCGTGGCTGACAATGAGAGAATGGCCTGCCGACGGGAACGGGGCCTGCCTAGACTCCACCCCTGCCTGATTTATCCAGCACGTGTTGGAAACATCTGTGCTGACCCCTCATAAGTGTTTTAAACATTGTGAGCAGGGGGGACTTCGGCTCCCCCCATAACATCCACAATGTTTCTCATTCGTTTCACTGATCTGCAAGCTTATCACACCGGGTGAGAAAGACAAGAAACGGTAGGCAATGTTAAGGGGGAAACTGCAAAGAGGTTTGGAATGAGGGCCTGACTCACTGTCGACACTGATGAGCCAATGTCACGGTATAATCACAGTCAGAGGAAGGAGAGATGGCATGGATGTGTTTCCGGAAAAAAAAATACATAAACAAATACTATCGTCTTAAAAGCATTATGGTCGAACTTCACGGCACTGATCTTGCAATATGACCTCTTTAAGTCTAACATCCCACTAATTAGCTCAGTAAACTGAGAGGCCAGAAGAAATATGAAGGTTAATGGATTATGAGTGTTTACAAAACATACAGCATTTCAGACAAACTCATTATGGTTTCATCGGCATAAAAAGAAAGACAAAGAGAAAAAAAAAACCTTTGTGGGGTAAATTTAATCCCATATGCTGTAAAAGGACTGACACTGAAATGGGTTTGAAATTGTTGTAATAATAACGATAATTTGTTTTTTATTGCTGTTGTGTAGTTCTGCTGCACTATACGCATATAAAAGCACATGACATAACTACATAAATTCTTTGCTGGCAGTTGATAAGCACTTTCCAAACTGCTGTTGGGGGTTTCTCAAAATATACCGTGGTTACCTTAAACTCTGATACCCATCTATTAGTGATTTACAAGCATAGTCCCTAGTTAACAAAAAATAAACAATGCATAATCCTCTATTATTTAAAAAAAACTGGGCCTGTAAAGAGTTCTGGATTACTGTGCGTCACTCTCTGCATCTGTATCCAACGGACACTGCACAGTTATACACTGTGCAGTTATTCACTGTGCTCCTAGTGGCCTCTGTCACTTCAAAAGGGGCTTGTCAATGGCCCCTGAGGGGGTTCTGGGACTAAGATTAATACAGCTTCACTTTTCAGCCCCATGGGAGCAACACGTGACCCGGCAAGTTCAGTAAACAAATACAAATGTGTGGTACTGAGGGCAAGAAAATTACTTTTACAGGAATAATGATTAAATAAACATGCCAGAAATCCATTAGCTCTGAAGATGTTTTACCTGAGAAACAGGAAGACAATGCAAATGAGGCTTATGAAGCGAAGCAGAAGTGGCAAACATTGTATAATAATTAATACCTATATTTCAATAGTGAAGTGCACAGAATTTTGTCTACAAATTTGGCAAGGATCAAAGCTGCTTGAATATCCTACTTTTCATACCTTCACACCCTGATCAAGGAAAATCCAGCTAGTGGAAGCTTTAATGCTGCAAAATATCTGTAGGAGTCTGGTTCCCATTCACAGAAACATGAAAGGAGATGGAAGCCATTTTCCTCACTCTGAATCAGCTCCTGTGCTATTTCCCATCAACTAGTCTGAGTACCCATGACATCGCAAAACCTTTATCTTCTCCATTAACAAGCAGACAGCGTACTGTATGAACATGCACATATGCAGAAAAGGCAGACAGATCCAGCCTTTCTCACCTCTCAGCCAGGTTCCATGCATCTCACTCTTCCACCGTGCTGGAGTGCTGTGTTCCAGGGCACCCCAACTCCCACTCAGAAAGCAGTTGTATCTGCAAAAGATGCAGAGCACTTTCTCTTGGTGTGAGGAGATAAATAAGTGTACCATGAATAATCTCTGGAACACCTGGCAGGTCCAGCAGGGATTTAGACAGAAAATTATATCATTGTTCATCTGAATAGGTTTCAGCTCCTCTCAGTGGTTAGAAGTTTGCAGCCCCCCGGTGGATATAAATAGGATTCTATAGAATCTTTAGAAATAGCTTGAGGATTCCTTGGGTTGACACTGCCATGGAGCTTAAACATACTCTTCACCCAAGGTATTTTCGCTGGAAAGGAATGAATGAATGAATGAATGAATGAATGAGCGAACAAACAAACGAATAAATGAACAAAACAACGAACAATTGAATGAACAAACGCACAAAGAAAGAAAGAGTGAGTATTTTTAAAGAAAAACTAAAATTTACAGATGGCTTGATGAAAACCGTGTTGTGAGCAAAACCACAGCATAATATTTACATCAGATTTTGTGTTCACAGCAGCATGGGGACTGGAAGCTTTGGCAATCTCAGCAACTGACAATCAAGGGCAAAGCAGGGCTGAAGAGTCATCCTCCTGGCCTCCAGCTCCTAGCTGTTTACCTTCAAGAAGCCCAAGAAGAAGAACACTGCACTAATTTACATATCTCACATTGATCTCTCACTGCTGCATGTCAGCTCAGATTAGATCAGGTGTAGATGAAGCATGAGAACCTAGAGCAACACAAGCTGATGTGAACTATGAAAGAATGCAATAACATATTCATTAACACAGCACCAAAGCAGAGATATAGCTTGATAACTCTAAGGGGGGGTTACGTAGAGCTGAAGAATATGACAGAACCTGGGACCCACATTACTGTGTTATTCAAATGAATTAGTGCAGTCATGACATGTGACACTTAGCAATCTGGGGGAATTCTGTTCAATGTTCTTCGCATTTCTTTTCATAAAGTAATTTTCCTTCTCACAATAGTAACAAAAAGCCATCTGGTAATACATTATTCAGGTCCATGAACAAAAATGCTGCTTTTCTTCTTCAAAAGGAAAGTCAGGAGAATTGGTCCTTATAATAAAATGTGCTGTATTAATTCAAAAAGCACGCTTGTATCAAATGTCGATAAACAAAACATTGCACAGTGCAGTATGAAGAAGCTAACTAAAACACCTCAAGAGACTATAAACATGTTGATTTTCAAAGCTTGGTTTAACAGGAACACTTAGCTCTCAGTCTGCATCTTCTTCACTACCCAGGTCCATAACACCTCTTTTGTGCATTTTGTTCAAATTCCTCCCACATGGCAATGTTGAATTTGGGGGACTATTTTCCTTTTATATGTATTGTAATTCCGCTACATGATCCAGTTTAATGTAACCACTCACACACAAGCATGCATTGATGCATCAGAGTCTCAACCCATGACACCTTTCACTCACTAACACACTTCCAGAAGGGTCATCCCTGGTCAGAATGATCTCCGAGTTTAATTGTACAAGAAATCTGCATATAGATCAACTGTGTAATTGAAGGTGAGGTGCTTGGCACACAACCTCTTGCTCACCGTTGGGGTTTCCCGCCAGATGTTTCTGAATGGTGTTAAGAAGAAAGCAGACTGTCTGCCGTAGCCAATGCTCTCCATGGTTTCCTATCAGTATTTATTTGTCTTCATCTATGATAACCATATATATATATATATATGATGTGTGTGTGGATCAGAATTACTTCTTAATGCTATACCGCCGTCTTAAAAGGCTGAAACTGTTCAACAGTAACAAAAAGACAAATCAACTAAACCCTGCTTCATAAATATTCCTGATGTGAAATGATGAATGACAACAGGAGCAGGCTGGAGTGATCCATGGTCATGTTTCATTTTGTGCAGAAGAACTTTCTCACTCTGAGTAGGATGACATGTTTAACAGCAAATAAGAACTGTGCAGTTCATCGACATGAGACAGGGATGGAAAATGGAGCAGATATGCTGTGGCACCTTCTGAGACAGAAATCTGCCATGTGGCAGGACAGCAGGGTTTAACTAAAACTAAACGTCTTTCAAAACCCAACTTCAATTCAAAAATGGGGTCATGGCCCCTTGAAATAAACAAAACAAAGAGAAGCAAAAACGCAAAGTACAATCTGAAAAATAAAGGAGGAAAAGAAGCCAGCACATGAAGACACGAGTCTCTTTTCACAACATAGCCAAAACAGCCTCATGCTTTTTCAGATCCACCAAGTTGACCCTTTAACCAGTAGTATCACGTTCAGTATTTTACCCGTAAAGCACTTTTTATGTACAGCTCCTTGACATTTTTCGTCACCTGCTGAGTCACACTATTGGCAGATGCATAATTATTAAGGACTAAAACTGATTTGGGAGGTTGTGCACGTTTTAAAGCACAGGCAGTGCATTAAGGGACAATCAATATAACATGTACAAGAATATGTGCACATGCTGTATATTTAAAAGAATAGATCATACAGTCACCTTCTTTTTTGTCTTCAGGGCATTGAACATGGCACACACCAGCCAGTTAGTGTGAACCAAGCTGCTGTTGATAGGGTCAGAGGTGAGGCTAGCAAGATACTGATTAGCATGATTAGCATGAAAAGAATTAAGTAGCAACAAGCTAACCGCTAATATAACTCATGCGTAATGCCCTTCTCTTTTGGTACGTGATTACAGCTACACCTCATCTTGGTAACCATCAAACACTTCATCCAACACTTCAATTCCGCCCACTCAGCACTGAGCACTCCCCTGTGGATTAGATGTACAGAGTTACAGCTATATCATCCCAGCTGACACAAAACCAGAACAAATCTAGAAAGTGCAGAGGAGTCAAGGCGTAATGGGAAAGCAATGCAAACAAGCAGTGTGCAAACAAGAATTATACAATAATTAAGGGTCCGTCTTTTAACTCGCAGAGAGAGACTCTGTGTGATCTGTCTGCTTAATGAATTTTGTGAGTATGGTTTATTTTTTAATAATAAAGCCAAAGATGTGCTTCATATGTTATTAATGCTTCCTTTTGGTTTCCATAAAGACTATGACATTTGGGCCAGGGGCCTGCTAAATATACCTCACACCTGGAATAAACCTGCTCCATTAAATATCAGTCATTCCTGTAAGCTGAGACCATGCTTAATCTTGTCTGGGGATTTCACTAGGAAACCCAGAGTCTTCCTATACCCACAGCATGAACAGATCTGTGGAGCGGAACTGAAATTCAACATTTTAACTTTTACACTTCAAAAACAGAAATGAGTATTTACTGTACATTATGTGCAGCATTGCCTCTCTTCTGACCTACTAAATCACTCACGGTTATTAATATTTCTGTGTGGCTCCTACATCTTCTGTGCATTCCATGCAGCGAACTTGTCAAAAAACATGCTCATCGTAGGTTTTCTTGCCTCTGGTGACTCGCAGGTGTCCCAGACATCACTGTTTCCTTTCCAGACCTGCATTTCAAGTTGCTTTAAGCTCTTGTTGCTTTTCCAAATTATTCTTAACATACCACATACTTATTTATTTGCAGACGGGCTCCTGTAATCTATATTTCATTAGTTTCCCTCAGTAGCAAACTGGCCCCCCACCACCTGCTGTTTCCATTGCCTTTCCTTCCCCCCCTTTTCCATGCTATCCTCTGTTATCCAGCCCCTCGTTTTCTCCTTCACTTCCTACAGGCTAAATGCTCTTTTCAACTTTCAAACCTGTTTATCATCCCATTAACTTTTCTGCTCCCCTTTATCTTAAATCTATTTTTCATTTGTAATCACCGTTCATTCAATAAGACGATTATCTAGAAGCAGATTAGGATCTCCCCGGTCACTTGGTCCTAATTATTCTAAATAAGTATTTTAGCTTTTCAGCAGTGGAAATAAACATGTAAGGTTATTCAGTTCTCTCTTTGTTACTGAGTCACTGCCTAGATTCATATACATTTATAAGTGGTATTAGTGGCATGGTGGGCAGCACTATGCTGGGGCTTCCTTCCTATCCCTGGCTCTAAACGTGTGAAGTTTGCACACTGTCAGTATGCTTGCACCAATTTCCACCTGTATCCCCAAAACACACATTTGGGTGAATAGCCTATAATGTGTGAGCATGTGCTTGGCCTCCCATTGAGGGCCTCCTCCCTCATTTCCTCTGCTTCCACGGATACGTTGCAGGCTCAATGTGTCGGTGATCTGGAAAAGAGGCCGTAGGAGATGGAAAAGTCGAGGAAAACTTCTAATCATCATAATCAGAATCATCCAAATAATCATCACCGTATCTCCCCACACCTCAGCCCATCTAACAAAACATGCTGCTACATTACACCACTATCTGCACTAAGAACATTTTATTTTCATTTACATAATTTATTTCCCATATTCTCTTGATTGTTTTGCATGAAACCAAAAGTAAATTCCTTTTATGCAAAATTTTTTGGCGAGAAATAGATGATTCTGATTCTGAAGGCCTAGTGAGCATGGAATGTATTCTGACATTGCTCAGCTATACACAGCTATACATACTGTAAGTTATGTTAGAAATAGTGCATATAGTCCATTTGTCTTCTCTCAGGAAAAACCTGCACAACATCCGGGACATGACTACAAGATTTTATTATTGTTTTTGCTGTCAGGTTGTTGAACTATGACTCTTCTCGTATAACGTACGCCAATTGACATAAGACCTTACTGTGACTATTACTGCCTTCATTATTTGTGTAGATTGTATTACAGTTTAACTTTTATTTTGACTGATCTAAAATTCATACTAGGTATTGCTGGAAAAGAATGTATGCATATTATGACTCTAAAAATTTAACATTAAGATCTGCTTTTTCAATGTCGATTAATTTATCTGATTATCATTTATTCTGAATTTATAAGTATCAATGTTATATATACACCGATCAGTCATGTGCCCATTGTAGGTGCTTTCAGTGGTGGACAGGGGTCATCATGGGCAATCTGACTGGTCTGTGGCTATCCAGCCCCATAGGCATCAAGCTGTGATGCACTTCAAGCTTTTACACCTTTCTATCATAGCCAGTATTCACTTTTTCAGCAATTTGTGGTACAATAACTCTCCTGTGGGATCAGACAAGATGAGAAGCCTGCACTCCCCATGCACATCAGTGAGCATTGGGTACCCATGACCCAATCGGCAATTCATCAGCTGACCTTCTTTGGACCAATTCCGCTAGTTACTGACCACTGTAAACCAGGAACACCCCACAAGACCTGCCATTTTGGAGGTACTTTGACCCAAGCATCTAGCCATCACAATTTTACCATTGTCAAAGGCACTCAGATCCTAACACTTGCCTATTTTTCCTGCTTCCAGCACATCAACCTCAACAACTGACTGTTCACTTGCCTAATATATTATAGTGTCCTTGACAGGTGCCATTGTAATGAGACAACCAATGTTATTCACTTCACCTGACAGTATATATATATGCACACGCACGCACGCACGCACGCACGCACGCACGCACGCACGCACGCACACACATGCACACACAGATATATATGTGTTGGTTGGATTGTTTTCACACCAACTATGGCAGAACAAAGAGCCCTGCTCTGTTGTGCACATTTTCTCTATATTGTAAGTAGAAGGGGGAACAAGCAGAGGACAGTATGATCCCTCTCTCCTTGCCGTTTTCCATTTAATTAACGTAATCCACCTCATTAGACATTCCTTCCTGACCCTGCTGGAGACATCCATTCAGACTGCACGTGCACCTTAGCATTTAACATGAGATCAAAATCACAGCTCATTAATTCAATAATACTGAAGAATATTAATTTCACACCACACAATGCCCTCACTCTCATTAATGTCAAAATAAATACAGTTTTTCAGGTAACGGCACTAAAACTTTGAAACATGTCAAACTGTGTGCATGTATATATACTGACACATGTAACACATTTGTTTTCATATCTGTGGGGACTCTCCATTTTGATGGGAAAAACTCTAATCCCAGCAATGGCAGCCTTAACCCCTACCCGGCCCTAACCTTAACCATAAGTAACCAAACAAATTACAAGACAATAGGCATTCTTGGTTTTTTTAATTCAGTTACAGATTTTTATAAAATTAAATTTCTCCTTGTGGAGATCAAAAAAATGGTGCCCACTTGATCCCCACAATTTAAAGTGTATCTAACTCACACACACACACACACACACTTTGATGGTGAAAAGATTCATATAGGGCACAGTCAGACAGAGGTTGGCAGCGTGCATGTGTGTGTGTGTGTGTGTGTGTGTGTGTGAGTTATGCATGTGCTGTCCAGTCCCTGATGCACGCCCCCACCCCAATCTGACAGCCAGCAATACTCGGAAATCGCCGGCCCAGCCTCCGGTGGTTACCGCGCAGAGTTATGACAGACATCCACGACAACACAGACAGCGCAATAACTCACCCACCTAATAACATGTTATGAAGCAATCGGTTTTGCTGTAAATCAAGACAAATTGCTCACAGACATATTCTGCAGTATGCGGCTGAGAGCGAGGGATAGTTTTATTATGCTATCTCCTTTTGCCCAAGTCTCCAAATTACATAATGCCAATGTGTTTTTAAAATGTTTGTTTTCTGTGCACGCTGTCAACATTCCGTCGCCCATGTGTACTCATTCGTCAAGCACTGGGCTGGTCATCGGCCAAGGCTGCGAATTTTTGTGCAGTAAATCAAACCTCCCTGGGAAAAAAAAAAGATATGATGGACACGTACAGCACTGCATCCTCGTTAATTGCTCTGGCGTGTCAACGAAGAGCAAAATATTCTCAGCGGTTTTCTGCTCCTCTGCGGCTCGGTGTAATTTCTCACTTTAAAAGAACCAGGTCAAAAAGAGGTATGGGGAAATAGCCTCTGATCTGACTCTAACATCAATTCAAGGGAGAGAAGAGATTATGCATAAACAAGTGGTGAAACGTGTATGAAGAGAGTGCTTCACGCATGAGGTGATTTAAAACACTGCCCCAGTCCCAGCCTTTCACCGTAAAGCTCAGATATAATTGCCTCCTGTACCCTGGTTCCTCACTTGTCAAGGGTGGTTAAATCACTGTGGCTGTTGCCTTCCATATTTGCTGCTGTCTTGCACTAGAGCCAGCTATACGTGGCAAAATGCTAATTAAATTAGCATCATTCACAGCCTTTGCTGCATTTTCGGCTCTGGCCGAACAGCAAATGGGCATAGTGCCTCAGCCAAGCCAAGGAAATATGGCTGCTTTAATACAACCCCAAGCACAACAATTATATTAATACTTGATAGCAGAAGATTGAAGAAGTGCAAAACCACTTGCTCAAACATAATGATGGAAAACGTGATCGATGTGTTTTACGGAGTACGTTATCCGGCAGTCGCTGGCTGCACGGGGCCTCTCCTTCATACTGAGAGCATCCCAGCGTCGGCTGGCCTGGCCTGGGCTGACTCTTCCTGCCACTCTCCTCGGCGCGGCTCTCTGTGCCCCGGGTGGCGGTGAGCCCTTCGCTGCAGATGCCACTCCAGCGGTTATTCTGCCGCTCCAGTGAATTTCTCTGTTCTCAACACGGGGGCCCTTGTGAAACCAACAGCTCGCTTAGAGGTCTGGCCCCTCCCCTCTTCTCTCCCAACATGGGGGGCCACACAGCCGACATGGCACAGCCTCCCTCGCGTGGGGCACCCTTTTTTGGGCGCGCTTTCGCTGACATTTTAAAACCGGAGTGACATTTGAGTTAATCATGATGCCGACACTATAGGTTCACTGCAATAAATCAAACTAACTCCCCTGTTAAACGTTTGGCAATATCGACTGGAAATGGATCCTGGTGCCTTAAGCCTAGTTATTCTAATCTCACCCAAAGTCACCAATAGCCCACATTCTGGTAAATATCAGTGCAAAACTCACACTCACAACATGATGCTTGCTGCAATTATAAAATTTATATTGATAATTATGTGTCCCTGTGACTCACACATAATTGAAAATTGACTGAGTCCCATGGTTGACCCGTGACACAAGGGAACAGTCGAGAACGTACACTGGGTGATATAGAGATTAATCCCGTTATCTTGATGGTCCAGCCACTTCAGATAACAGACAGAGAGCCGCATTCCTCCGCGAGGAAGGCCCTGGTTTAAGCTCCCGGTTCCCGTCGAAGAAAGGGCCCATTGCGTAAAGAGGCCGTGTGCCTTGTGGCCGCCGCTGCTTTCAGTCCCTCCAGGAAGCCCGTCGCCTTCCACATGCTAACACGCGTTCACACACTCTCCGCTGTGCCTGCAGGCATGCCACACTGCACAGTTAGTTGTGACTGGTTTGGTTCATGACACTTCTAGCACTTGGGGGGGGGCACTCAAGGACAAAATGAAAAATGAATTATTAATTAAACTCTTCACACAAAAAGTGCCAACTATTTACTGACTGGAAACTGTTAATACTATTAATATCAACTGACAGGCTTTGGGTTTCCTCGGATTGCATAGTCAGCACCCAAAGGTGGGTTTGATGGCATCTGAATAGACAAGCATCCGTTTTGTCCATAGGAAGGAAATGAGGGGAGAGCAAACAACCTTGGAGATGGAGGCTGTGCAGAGGCCAAGAACAAACTGAGGATGTGCGTCTCAGCATGGATGTGGAGCGGAATGACGTGGGGTTCCTCAGTGCAGTGCTGACCTTCATCTACAGCAGAGTTTTCCAATCCGTTCCTCGGGGAACCATGGTTCCATATTTTTCCTCCCTCCAAGCTCCCTACCAGACAGTCCACTAACACTTGGAGCTGGGAGGTACTGTAGCAAAAACATGGACTGTCTGTGGGTCCCCGAGTACCTTATTGGGATATACTGATCTACTGTATAGGGCTACACACAGCAAATACCACAACAGGCCTCAAAATGCAGGCGGGACTGAGCAACACAAAAAAGGCCTTTTCTAAAGGCATGTTCGTTCCCCTCAGAAGCATAACCCCTGTATATTTTCACATTACCTGTTCGCTACGCTTGATAAGATAGATTTCTCCTTGAAGAAACTGCTAACATGTAGAAAGCACATTTCAAAAATAGCCCTTTTTGTCATTTTTAAAATAAAGGACAATAGAGAATATGGTGTTCTTTTCCTAATACAAATTTAGTTTTAAAATTAAAGTTTAAAAAATCACCAAAAATGTCATGAACAGTTAATAGAGTGCAAAGGCAAGGCAATACACAGAAGAAAAAGGATGTGCATGGCATACTGTATTTGTACTGAGAAATAGATGCAAAACCACTTCTGTTCAATACAGAAACAATTAGTTTTTAAATTTAAAAAAAAAAAATTAATAAGGATTTGCTATGGGACATTAATATATATATATAATGTCCCATAGCAAATCCTCTGAAAATATTCTGATGCCGTTCACAAAAGTAGATTAATATACTTTTGGATGTATTTCAATGAATCCTACAAATGAGGGGGAAACCAGCCTCTCATCCTTCTGTTCTCTAAGATTTGGTATCCTTCCGTAGGTCTGAAGCACCTAGGCAGGTCTGCCTGACTGACATCGCATTATTGTTATATCCCTTCAGCACTGGTCTTCCAGCTTTGTGACCTTCTAAATGGGATGCACTCTGTTATTCAAATGAGCTGCCTTCCCACTCATGGTCCAGTGAGAAGAAAACTTCTCCTATTACGAATATTAACCATAATCATTATGGACGTTTCAGTTCCTGGCATTCTTCAGTACTTCCCTTTGTTTTGATACGCCCATATTTACATCTAAATTCTAGGCGACTTCGACCTTTCCGGAGCTTTATCTTCAGAAACGCGAGGAAATCGATGAAACTGGACATGGATGAGGATGACTGCCGATGCGGCCTGGCAGGGGGACGGAGGCCCCAGCGCGGCACTGGCCCTGACTTAAGGACCTTCTTTACAGTGGCTATGGGTGCCATACAATAGGGGAATTATTCCTGGGCATGGCTCTTTCTGGAAGGCTGGCTGATGCTTCTCTGTTCTGCATACTGTACCTTGCTGCGTAAAAGGCCTTTACCTAGTGAGCTTTGCTTACAAGACGCGTTTCATTAATTTTAAGATTCAGAGGTCTGTTAGCATCGGGGTCGGTCCACAGCTGGCTGCCAGGATGAAGGTACGACTCGCAGTAAGTTTTTTTTGCGGCAGTATGATAAATAGGAGCCAATCGGATGGGACAGCCCGATACAAATGCGCACAGGCCTAGTGTGCCGACACAGCACATGTTGAAGTGCACACAGACTCGCAGTGGATGTGAGCATGGTGGTGCATTTATGTGGATCAGGAACAGACATCAGGCCCCAAAACGTAGCTCACGCATAGAGGAACTGAAAGGACGGCATGTGAGAGAGTGAAAGGGGTAACTGGGGACAAACTGAGCATTTACCTGGGATTCTAGATGCCTGGCATGTGTCTGAGAGTCAGAAACGTGATGACTAGCCATAGCCCCCTGGACTGAATTTAAATCAGGCAGGGACCACCAGAGCAGAATAAAACACACGTCTATCACCCCCCGTCTCCTCTTTTTGTTTCCCTCCTTCCAGGAAACAGCAGGCTTTAAATAGTCCTTGTTAATTAGCCTCACCCGAGTGTGATTGTGGCTAATGAGATGCTACTCGGGCGCGACTCCCATGAGGGCCGCCCTGACTCTGCCCGTCGCCCAGTCCGGTGCCGGCTTGGCCCGCGACTCGTGGCCACAGCTGTGTCCTGGGGTAAGCTCACCTCATCGCCTGTAGGGCATGTTCTGTCTGTAGATCCCTCCCCTCCCGCTGCAGCCTTTGTAATCCACCAAGACGTCCCTGCCACGTTGGCTGATTGACTTACCGGAGGAGTCCGGTCCGCTGTCAGATCCTATTATAGCTAATTTGATTGTCATGCTTTTCGACAGTGCCAGACTTGTTTCGAGGCAAACAGCCTGAGTCAACACCAATCACCTTCCCAAGTCAGGAGGCCTGTGTGTTTATGGAGATTCCGACGACAATTAAAACGGCGAAATTGAGGGCACTGCCTGTTGTTTTTCTCCCTTCATTATCTGCTTTCGTTCTGCCTCCGTCTTGCCTTTCCCCAAAGCGCTCCAATTGCACTAGAAACCCAAAATGAGACACTTGGAACGCACACAGGCCCTGTCGGGTCTGCCCCCCGGACAGGAATGTGAGGCTGAGGCACATGCTTGGATGTTTGCATGGCTTTTAGACGGGAACAAATGCTGCTGTGCGAGAGCAGAATGAGAAATGCGCCAAGCACAAGTCATTTCAATATCGAGACCAAAATGTCCATATTGTTTCTGCATTAAACGTAGTAAGCATGTATTTAGTACCTCAGTATTCAATAACTTCTGCTGTGGTGCAGAACATACCAGATACTGTTAATAGAGACCTAACAACCTACCAGCAGGAGCCCAGTCTTTAATGTGTGCTGATTTTATCATGAATTAATGAGTAACTGAACACCGTTTGGTAGTTAGTAATTTGCAGAACATCAGCCGGCAGTAATCCCAGTTACGGACATTAAAGCATGCAGGTCACGCCGGTGGTCAGAGGGCAGGGCCGTGTGCCTCCCCGCCTCGCTCCCCTCGGAGACTCCGTCAGCTCTCTCACCGCAGCTCTCACACAGTTCACACACAACCCATATGCTCCTCCCACCGTTAGACGTCTGGTCGGTCCCCGCACTGCGCCCTGCCTTGTGTACCCCGATCAAACAGAGCCGCCCGGCCCTCTGGCTCCCGGTGAAGCCACCGAGAGGTAAACAGGGGACGCCGTGCTCACAGATGCCATTAAATGTGCCACTGAATGCGAACCAAGGAAAGCCTTATATTTAGGGTGAGAATTTGCTTAGGGCAAAGCCGCTGAAAAGAACCGCGCCACATGAGGATGGGAAGAAGAAGTTCGGTGTTTAGGAAAAATACTGAAAACAGAAGACAGCCATTTTGGTGTCAGGACACTGAAGTAACACAAAGTCGTGGAGACGGCTGGGGCATCGCTGGCTGGCTGAGCAGCAGCTCCTTAGGTGCGAGATCAGTCTTATATATGGAAATAAGGCACATGGTAAATAATACTAATTCTGCAATATGACAGCGATATCACAATCAGGACATTTCAAGCAAGAAGTGTGAGTTTGACAACAACGGTACTGTTAATGCTCTTTTTATAGAA
>JAABNY020000019.1:18145365-18156923 GCA_015164015.2 Brevimyrus niger
GATAGATAGATAGATAGATAGATAGATAGATAGATAGATAGATAGATAGATAGATAGATAGATAGATAGATAGACTACCTGTTGTGGGTAAAAAAATGCAAAAAAAAACACTATCCTGTTGCAGAATATGCCTTAAATAACGGCAATGAAAATGTTCAGAGAACAAACACATTTTTCCAGGGAGTGAAAGGAACAGATGGTAACTCAGGGTAACACCATCTCATTAGGAGGTCTTGAATCCACATTTAGAAAAGGGGGAAAAATTAACTCAGAATATTGGCAGGGATGAGCTGACCTTCTGTTTGCTGTTCTGGACTGAGTGCATGGCTAACAAACTTAAAAATGGACAGGAGATTATGTCTTTAAGTAGGCTAAAATCTGACCCCATTCTACATACACAGATGTCTTAAATAGAGACTCTGTAGTGCGTTTTTCATACTTATTGCACTTTGATTGTTAATACTTACAGCCTCAAATTGCTGGTTGTACACAGAAAAGCTTAGATATTTCCCTGCCACGCATTCACACAGACAAGCGCTCTTTTGTGTGTATAATTTGGCTCCTATTTAGCAGAGGGACATCAGATCGTCTTGTAGCTGGAGTGAATTCCATAGTGATTCATCTCTGCACGCTGAAACTGTTGACTCAGGAAATTCCCACTCGGAGGAAACTGGAACTCAAGAGGATGCTAATGAAAAAAAAAACCTCTTCATGATTCGGGCATTTCATTAAAAAAAGACAAAAAGGCAACACTGCACTCTGTTCCTTTTTGCTTTTATGATACATTATGGTCAATATACTGTAACCTCTCTCACGAGGGGGATCTTTCTGCCTCCAAATGTATCTCCGGGACAGTTCGGCATCCACTGCACCCTAGGACAGAGTTCTCCCCACTGATACTTAGTGCCAGAAGAATTTCAATAATAATAATTTATTATATAGACCTATACAATTTTGACAGACTCATCACAGAACAGCAAGAACTATTCGTTAATGTTGTTGTTGTCACTGAGGATAAAAATAGATCATCAATTAGTCATTAGTCTTTCCTTTTATGGTTTTTTTATCCTCTGATTTAAAGAAAAAAAGTTCAACATTCAACAACAAATAAACTGAGTCATGAGTGCTAAAAAAATTGGGCATGGACATCAAACACTGGAGTTAAGAGGAAGTTACACCACGTAAATGCAGTGTTCCAAGTGCTTTCAGTCAAACCACATATACACTGTACATTGCACTGAAAAACCACTTACATCTTCTGTCCCATGTCCCATTAAAGTGATAAATTTGATGTATTAATACTTTAAAAATTAACTTCAAAGGCTAAAATTTAGTTTCGCTGTTTGCTGAGGGAAAATGAAACACACCTGTATCAGTATCCTTATATCACTAATTAGAGCTTTTTCCAAGGTTTGCAGTTTTCCAATTAGCTTATCAGGTGATATTTATGGGCCATCTAGCTTCATGGAAGCATCAGGGCCAAGTGCACATAGTCAGAGCAAAGCTAAACATCGTGCAGCTTAACGCAATTGAGCCCAGAAACATTGTCCTTACGTTACATTTTTTGGTGCAATGCAGTGTACAGACTTCCTTCCTGTTTTCCTGAGTCTCCAAATTACACAAGATCTATTTTCCTCCCTACACATCTAGCATAGTTATTGCCATCCATTATCTCTTAGACATACATCTACAGTGTCCCCTTGGAGACTATTTAGAACAAATCGATGGAGCAACCTGGCTCAATAGATGTACAGGTTGACCCTTGACCTTAGGACTGAGGCTAATAAAATAGCATTTCAAGGAGAAGAGCCAGCAGGATGTATCCATACGCCTGGAGAAAAGATGCCATTCACAACAGGTGCTTGCTCCGCCTGTTTACTGAAGATCAAACTCCCAGCATAGACGGCAGCGGCTATCATCACAACTAGCATCAACATCTCGACTTGAAAGCATCAGAGGGGAAAAAAAAAGTGAAAATGTATTCAGCCTTTCTTCCTTTCTGCTCAGCGTGAGGGAGAAAAGAAACTTGGTGCTGTCAGGTTTTTTTTTTTCCTGAAATTGATCAAGACATCTCAGCATCCCTTTCCCTAACGTGTGAAGACAGCTCTGTGCCACAACAGGTGACTGGACAGAAACACGCCAGAGGAAAGAGGACTGCCCCTCAGAGCATGACATGTTCCAGCCCTCACCGCGTTTGCTGAGCCACTGACATCCCTGCTCCACCTGGGAAGGTCCCTCTGAGTCATAAGCCGCAAGGGTCTCTGCCAATAAGCATCAAATCTGTTACCCAAGCAGAATAACCACATAGTTTTTTATAATGTGCTCATTGATTTGCCATGCTTTCGTCCGTAGGTTCGTTGGTTTAGCTGAAAAAGGCCAACCTATAGGCCGCAGGGCCCAGTTTTCAGCATCACAAAGTAGCTCCTAAGGGTGGCAGGACTGCCTGTGGTCATGAGCTGATCTGTCGTCTTATCTAGCCTTCTTTCCATTACCGCACTGGCTAAAGTGCTCGTCTGAAAGGGGAAAACAGCCCAGAGCTTTCATTAGACTAGCGGGGTTATGACTGTTCCCAGCTGGCTCAGGATCATATCTATCCATCTCTTTTTGGTACATTCCTCTCATCAGCTCCCGCCACTGCTGCCTTCCATCTCTCCTGCACGCACTGTCAGCAGATGGGCCGGCCATTAGTCCGCCCGGTCTGTAACCGGGCGCTTTGGATTGGCTGACAGCATCCTGTCGCTGCCGTGTTTTTTGCACGGATCTGGGGGAGTAGTCGTGCCTGGTGTGGTGGCTGTTTACCATGCAGCCATACTGTGGCCCATTTCGGGATTTTATTTATATGACTTCTTTTAATTTTTTTTCCAAACTGTTCAGTGAAACTTTGGAAGCTGGGGAGGGGGGTAGGGCGCTGCGCGATTCAAACATAAATAGATCCGAGTGGTGGGATGGAAATAAAAAAAAAAAAAACACAGATGAAAGGAAGCCTGTGACGGCTGCTGGGAGCGGTAAACAAACTAAAATAGAGTGCCCTCCATCCGGGGAGGAAGCGGCCAGTGCTTAAGGATCACAGAGCACCTCTAGGGATGCCGAGCAGACAGCATCTCCCAACCCCCCACGTCCCCTGTCAGCTGGCTGTAACGTAAATGCTGTGAAAAGGCCAGCTTCAGTTACACAGTTCGATGTGGAAATGCTATTCATTTTGTATACAATCATTGCTGGAACAACAGGAAGTGCAGTTTACTGGCAGATAAACACGCACAGAAATGACAAACCACCTGTATGAAACACTGACACAGAAGCGCAAGAACAGCGAGCAAACGGAGTAAGAAAACAAAAACATTTCCCGTAAAACGGACTGCCTTCCCGCCGAAGCCAGTAATGGAGAAACCGCTGGGTTCCTAGTGAAGACCCGCCTTCGGCACATGGTACGTGCTCAGAGTCAGTGCTTCCATCAAGAGAAAGTTTGGTGATGCACTGGGAGGACTGGGAGAGACGGGGTGGATGGATGCTTCTGCCCACACACACCTCGTACAGAGTCCTTCTAATCTGACACTATTCCAAAAATGCTGCACTTGGTTTCCCAGCGGCCACGATGTTCCGCAGTTTTCATCCACTCATGTCCCACAGCTGAAACCTCCATCCATCGCTTCACACTGGTCACTGGATACAGGGAGGATATCTTGCTCCCTCACTCCCTCCCCTGTATACGCTCATTTATTAAGGCTGAACCCCGAACAGAGAAATGCAGGGGGATCAATAAAAACAAAGAAATTCATAGATCACTGCCATTCCTGCCTGCACACTAGCTTTTGTAATTAGAAATACAAGCATGTGTAGAGTGACTCGCTAGCTTGCACTCCAAGAAGGGTGTAAAGCCAAGTGTGATGATCACTCTGAAAAGTGAAGGAGGAATCTCATGTCAGAGTTTGATAAAAGTAAATGCTGTCCTAAGCAGCTCTTATCAGCCTACTACTCTGCCATTGTCATATCACAATATCATGGATTTTACTTGTTTTTTATACAGCATCACTGACTCCCATATGTTCTCAGTAGATATTCTGGGTCTCAAACATACTTGCTCCAAATGCAGCTGAGATCAATTTTTCACAAATGCAGGAAGAAGATGCTGAAAATAGAAACATCTTGAAATATGGGGCAGGTGTTAGATAATGAAAATGATTAAATATTGATAGTTATGTAATCATGATCTCACCGGCAGTGAGGATGCTTTCTTTCTCAAAATAGAAGAATAAAAATGCTTATATATAACTGTTTTCAGTCTCTGGCTTTTTCCCCTAAAAATTGACAGTTCACTGTGCTTGAAGTGGATATGAAGGTTTTTGATATCCTTTACCAATCCACTCAGAAAGCGCAATAATCCAATTTCTATTGTTTGTAGACTCAAAAACAGCACTGGCTGTTCCTTCAATAGCATCGGTCAGGGTGCTGACCAGGGGCGACACTGAGCAGACACCACCAGAACGCGCCTTTATTAATCTTGACCAGCGGTAATAAAGGCAGTGGGGTCTCTCCAAGGTTTCAGCCTAAAGGCGGTGAAGCAGCCCTTTGTCACCTGGGTGACCGGAGGGGGTGTCTTTGCCTGCTGTGTAGAGAGATGCACGTCGTGTGGCCCCAGCAGCTGAAAAGGTGACGGCGTGCATGACAAGGCATCCATAAATGCGATCAGGCCCATCATCTGTCGCCTTTAAGCAAACTTCATTTTCATGTATATGAGACATTTAAAAAAAAAAAAAAATTAGTTCAGGAAGATATGAAAGAAATCCTCACTGAGCATGTGCATGTAAGACAAATGTTTTCCCTTGAAGTCTCTTATGTAAAGGCATAAAATATATTCGTAAAGATGTATTATAAGATTTAAAAAGTTGTACTTGCCTGCCTCCCTTACAAAAGCTCAGGGAATAATTTCTCCCACAGTAATTGTTTTTTCCCCCTGTGAAACATACCTGTGAATCACCATGTGACATTTCTTTAATAATAATGTACCATCAGACTTTCTTTATTTTGATTACAAAATCAATGAGTACTCCAGCAGAGGAACCTATAATTTATATTTTCCTTCATCTTTGCCATCTGTTGGGCAGGAGAATAAAATTTACTAAAATTAGCACCACTTTGCATTTGCAAGGAGGCGTGATCCTTTTGGAAACTCCAATTACCCATAAAAGGGCCCTCGTGGCAATGAGAGCTGGCCGTGAGTGGCAGTAATGGAGAGTGACGGCTGCCCCGACGGGGAAGACGTTCTGTGGACGGGCGTGCGGGGGCATGGCCGACTGAGGCCTACACACACCAAACAAACTTGCCAGCAGGCCACTCATGTTCTGCTACAAGGGAGAGCCGGGGGTCAGGTGAAGCAGTGAGCAAAGCCAGAGTATGATGGGCATCTGGGCAACGTGCACTGCTGGGTTGAGAGAGCTCGCCTTGAAACGCTGGTGTGCCCACGGCGTGACGACATCTATGCTGTAACAGAACATGTGCCGTAACACTACAGGCGCTGAGATGTCCAGCCTGGAAGCTTCGAGGCAACAATAGAAGGTCTACCGTTATCCTCATTCTGATAAAACCCATCATCCTCTACTGTAAACTGCAATCTCCTCCCATCAGTTAGAGAAACGAGACAGACAGAGAAATAATTTTTTGCTGGGAATTTGGAAACGTAGCTGGTTTGACTGTTCTTATGGAATCCACCTGGGGATTAGAGATGATTCACTGGGCCAAAACCATCACAAAAACAGAAACATGATGGTTAAGATCAATATCATGCTGTTTTGTTATGATGTCACCAATGCTTCTAATGATATACATATATGTGGAATATATCTGTGTTAAAACCATGGATAGTGTTAGGAGAATAAAAGAGAACTCAGCAGTCACAGAGTGTTTAAGCCAAGAACTCATCATCATTGCACTTATAATATTTTGATTATGTTATCAACAATTGTTTATGAAAGTATGCCAGAAGTGACAGCGTACAGTATTCACATTTTATTGGGAGTAAAACCCATTTAGCAGTAAATTCAAATCCTGAGATTAAGACTTTGATGCAAAACTGATGTGTGTAACTTCCTCCATAATGCGCTGCTTATCTGTGGCTAAATTCCTACAGCTCAATAGCAGATTAAAAATGCTGGGCAGATGCATGAAGATGGGTTTAGCTTTCTAGAACATTTAAGTTATCTCCGTAAACTCTGGTCACAGGACTTATCGGGTGCAGGAATCGTCTCTCCTTCCCATACTTTGTTTTGGGTCTGTTTCGCGGACAACGGGCCATGAGCCTGTGAACTGGCGGCACCAACAGTGTCTTGGTTTCAGCGTGGGGAATTTCCAGGTGCTCTGAAGTGAGACGAGGCATACGTCTGAAAAGCCACATGGCATGTTTAGACCCTGTGTGAAAAAGGTTAATTGTATTTCTGGACCAGCAGACAGGGCATTATTCTCGGATATCAGATTATTCCATTGAACACTTTTACTCTGGAAATAATGTATCCCTCCAAAAATCTATTATCCCCTAATGTCTTTTACACTCTAGATGGAATTTTCGGCTTGGATTTTCAATTTTCTTTGCAGATGAGGATTAAAAAGTCATACATTTATTACTAAGCTTAATTTCTTTTAGTATTACCAACTATTTTTAAATTGTTTTAAATCCTTCAATATCTGCATGATATGAAATGAGCTTCACAGGCAAGAAAATGAACACAAAGCACCCTAGCTTCTAAAGGAGCCCAGCCTAGTGATGAAGAAATATTTCCATTAAAAAACCTTATGCGAACCACGGGCTTACATTGTATAGCTCTTTGTGACAACTGCATCTATTATAGTCTTATTAAAGGTAATGTGATTGAATGGCATTGCAAAATGACAGAAAGTTGTATAAAATCAAAAAATTCTTTAACTGAAAACAATACCAAGTCTATTAGTCATCCTAAGTAACAGCAGACAAATGTCAGGGCCATGTCTATTAGTAAAGTCCGAGTGGACATGGATAGCACCTTTGCTAACCACCGTTTACATGTATCATGAATCAACCAGATGATGAAACTACAAAAAAAATCTCATTTTGCAAGTGAGCTTTCCTGGCACAAGCACATCCATTTGTGGCGGTCTCTCTTTTGACTCCTTGGTCGCTCTTACCCTCTCACTTTTGGCTTCTGAGATGAAGTGACCACGCTGTTTTGCATTCTGGAAGGCCGTACTGGCATGATCGTTCTGGCCAGGACGCTTCTGACCACGAGTAATGGAATGGAAAGATCATGCTCTTAGCTTCAGGATGTCTTCTACTCAGGTGCTGCTTGTTACCTGGATATTTTCATGCCTGACAAAATGGGGTTAATGCCTACCGGTGAGGCCGCTCTTGAGTGATTAGATATGGTGCATGTCTCTAGGTGTGTGAATGGTGAAGCACACCCCGTCTGAATCTCCCATTTGTGCACCATTCACTCTCACTCGCTACCAAACTCAAAAAGGTACATCTGAGTTTCACTCCAGGCTTGAATTTCAGCAATTTATCATAAATATATTTACGAAAAAAAACGCTCAACTTAAATGTTAAGTCACACCAGGGTGGGAAATCATCCCAGTGCACAGTTGGTTAACGCAGTGTTTTAGTACAAAATGACATGACTCAGTTTTATCTACAGAAGCCAAATAAAGGCTGTGATGTGTGAATTGCTATGAAGACCTGCCTATTTTTCAGCTAACCTATGGCATGACTGTGCTACCTTCAATTGGACTCTTCCTGCCTTCCAAAGATAGGAAGGGAATGAGCAGAACTGGTCCACCTGACCACAACATATAACTTATCAGGTGTCATTAGCCTGTTCAGTGTCAATTAGTTTTCAATCCATTTTTTGAGGCTCCTGTTTTTGAGACTTCTTGGTAGGCAGGCATTTCAGGAACACAGGCAAATACGTTGGCAGAGACAGAGACAAGTTCTGTGTATGTCTGGTATACGAGGCACCGCCAAAGGTTGTTTCCTACATTTGCAGTGTTATACAATTATGACTGGAAACAAAGCATATCTGAGTAACCGCAGTATCAGTGTTAACCTAGATCAGGAAAAAAAAATATGGGATTCACTTTAAAATGCTTTAAAATAACACCTTCAGTGAAAGTAGCATGCCAGTAATTGATCGGCCCAGTCGTATCACGAAAGCAAAAGGGTGAGCACTCCCCCCCCATTCTGCAAACTGCACAGATACCTGGCATTACACACTGCTCAGCAAGGCATTTCTCCCCCGCCGAAGCTGAGAGGCAGCAGTAAATCAGCCCTTTCTTGAAAAATACCCACCCTGATCAGAAACAGCTTGCATGTCATCCTGCAGAAGCCACTTTCTCACCCAGCATCAGGGAGAACATGTCAGGAGCTTGACGATGGCCCATGTTGACTCACTAGGAGCCGACCCTTCATTGTGGTGAAAACCTTGCTTGGCATCCTTATTGCCGTGGCCCGCAGAGCCGGATTAACGGTCTTTGGGCACAGTGGCCCCTACATCCAGAAGCCCAAAGCATTAACGATGTATAACCTTGCCTGTTCCGACATCTGGGCACATGTGTCTTCACAATCCAAGACTGATACACCGCACAGGCCATTAAAAACACAATGGACTTGCAGCAGAGATCCTGCGCTCCCCTTGTTCCTTAGTGCTGTCACCTCAGCTCCATATTGGTCACATGCTGAATTTCGTGGTCTCTCAAGCAATAGCTAGATGGAGCAATGAAGTGGTAATGATTTGGGCTCCCCCAAACTCATTCATACATCCTGGACTTCTGTCACGATATCCCGGAAAAGGACAAAGGTCGCATTGTCCCTCTGGCAATAAGTCCTCTCCCCATCAGGTTCCAAGTCCCCTTGTACTGCCTTGAGGGAAGCTGTTGGCTTGAACAAATCTGAGTTGTCAGCCAGCACCGCCTGCCAAAGATGGCCGCCAACACCACCCCCCAATCCCCCACTGCCAATCCGTTTCCCAGGTGTCATCGACACAGACCCTGCTTCATTGCAATGAAATTATTACTTGCAGCTACGGATGGTCTATCTTTGCGACTATAACTTAAACAATGGTGAACTTCTGAACTCTTTTGGGCCCTTAAAATAACACCATTTCAGATGTGCTAATGTCTTAATGGGCAATCTGTAAAATATTTCTGGAAGGGAGAATGCTTCGCTTTGGCTCACATCAGACGTAGGTGTAAGCTTTGGTGAGCATGGCAAACCAAACCCTGTGACATGCGGATGGGGGAGGGTGCAACGGGGGGTTTATCAGGGATTTGGGGGATAGGAGGGAATACAAAAGACATTCGTCATGACAGAACCCTGGGGTATGTGTGGTTTCATTGGTTTACTGTCATTAGTAACTGGTTTCTGGTGATGTTAGTAGCTCCTCACTAACTATGCCCACCCTGGATGCTTCCTCCCCATCTATCTGGAAGCTTCTGAAAGCTTGTTCACTTGTGATGGCTGTGTGGGAGAGCAGTGCACCCCTTATATATGGGGGACCCAGTGCTCACAGTGCTCTTCCGTACTCAGATTGCAGAGAAAAGGATTCAAGGATGTGACCTAATTATGCATTGGTTACACAACAACAGTCAGCTGTGGCCCATGCTGAGTAAACAGAGCTTAGAGCACATAGCGCAGGTTATACAGCACTTAAAGAGGCAGCACAGGAAGGGGCAGAGCAAGGATGATGGGAATTAGTGTAAAACAAGGCCAGCCAGGTTTGCGTTTAACGAGTTTACCTCTTAGGTAAGTTATGCAAATTGAGTACAGCAAGTAACAAGGCCGTGGAGAAATTGCGAATTGTTTACATAAAAGATAAGGGGAATCTGCTTTTTAGTATGTTCTATCTTTTTCTGCACAAACCAAACACAAAAAAAACTAATGGTGTAATGCACCCAAAGAACTCAAGGCATGTTTTTCTCCTTCTGATTTCAACATATTTAGCTGTGTTAAAGTCCTGTCTGACAGCAAGTTATCGTTGGTCAGTAGCTGAGTGTCCCTGCACAGACGGCAGCCTGTTTACACACAAGATAAACGTGCCCTGGGAATGCTACAGCTTTTCCTTGGGTTAGGCTACCCTCCAAACATAATAAAGGAAGAGAATTAAAATATAAAACGGTATGGTACGTCTCTGTGAAAGAGCAGCGGGGGCTGTATAATCGCATACCTGAATGAGGGCGGGGGGTAACGGCAATAAAAAATGAAAGTGAACTGGAGCGGCTCACAGGAAGGTGAGATTGCATGCCAGTGGCATTAATTGCAGTCCCTTATACATGCAAAACTGCCTAATTGTGCAAGAAATCTTTCTGGCACAAGGCCTTATGCAAGAAGAGTCGCTGGCACTACTGTGCAGTTGTGAGAGGTTTGCAAATGCACAGCTAGGCTGTTGGGCTTGTGAAGGCCCTCCGGTGAACAGTCCCTCTCCTCTTCTCCAAATAGATGGTGGCTCATGGGATATGAAGTCCAGAATGTGTATGTGCACCACACAACCTCCACCCACTGGATTCTCCCTGCTGGGTTGCATCACCTTCTCTCTGTACTCCGCAGCAGACTGTTGCCAGATCAGCTTGCTTCAGCTGCTTTGACTGGATGGGGCCCATTTTAAACTAGAATATTCAGATTCTTAACACACATTTTTAGATCAAAGAAGGTCAGAGTAGATTAATAAGAAATACCTTATGAAAAAGCTGTCTTTTTTCTTAAAATTCATTCTGTGACTTATGCAAGTATAAATGTGCAAGAGTAGCACATTCAAATAGGACTCGATTAAATCTCTGCAGACATTAAGATCACCAAATTGAATTCAGACTGGCATTTAAATCCAGCATCCATTTAAATTTGAAGTGTCACACAAGAAATGGTGTTGCTGTCGGAGTTGCACGCTGCCTGGATGATGGGATGACACGGAAATAAACATGGGAGCAACAAAAATGAACAAACTACAGGACGGGGTCAGCAGTAAGTGTTATGCTATGTTATGTGTGGAATTTGGAGCACCGCACCACATTTTTGAGATTACATTTATGACAATGTGTGTGTTTATGGCTTTCAGTGGTGGATGCGCTTTATAAAGGAAAGTAAGCATAATGAAAGGAGCCTGAGTGTTTGTGTGATTATGGTTAGTGAATCGACTCTTTGGGTTGCTGGAGCTGATGGAGTTGTGATCCTCTGTAATTTTCATGAAAATGATCTGGGACGTTTCCCCTGGTGCTGCTGTAGGGCTTCCTGCACACCTTTCAGGCATGGAATTAAACAGCTCCCAATACGCTCATGGCAAGCTAACCTGAATTTAAATTAAAGGAGGCATGCTGGCTTGACAGCCATATACAGGGCTATGTGAAGATGGACGTCTGTCCCCTTGACATGCAGGATAACGTGCGCCCATGCTCGCTATCAGGTACTTGAGTCATTAGCCTAATCGATGCTGTTATGCTTTCATTACTGTCAGCTTACATCTTGCATGGACGGATTCCGCCATTCCGCTTAGCAGTGCTATGTATAAACCGAGACTTTAAAGAGACACTTTGGGGGATGGTGGTGTGTG
>JAABNY020000019.1:18156933-18175069 GCA_015164015.2 Brevimyrus niger
GGGCAGTTTTAATTTTTGAGGAGAGTGTGCCTCCTTGCGTGCGTGCATGGGTGGTTTAAAGGGGGGTTTTGAAAGGAGTGTTTGGGGGGGGGGGGGGTGGGGGGGGGGAGGGGGGGGGGGTAGCTTCAGGCAATCCCAGTACAAACAACCATGCCAGGCTGAACCAGTTTTATCCAAAAAGCGTTCACAGCTCGATAACCCCTTCAGTATCATGTGGTGTTCAATGCAAAACACCACCCCCATTTAATCTTCAGCTTCATGGTTGAGGGTGTTAGCTAAAAGTTGTTCCAAATGACTCTTTCTGTAAACTTCTCCTGCTCCCAAAAAATTACCTATTCTTCTCACGTGCACAAATTTACTTTGGAAACATGATGGTCTTATTGTCATACTTACAAACCTAGTGTGAATTTCACATACATGTTTTGGCCACGATTCTCCTAAACACATAACTACATTCTAGTGATGTTATATGATAGCAGTACTGCTTACCAATTATATATTGTCACCATTATTGTCTTAAGTCTTTTTATACATTTTCGGCCGACACACAGACATCTGTGTGCCAAGGTTTTCAGGAATATACACCACTCTCCCATAGCAGAAAGCCTTAAAATCGCTGCGATGGGAGGATATGAGATAGCGATAGAAATCAAGCGGAGAAAAACCATGTTTCAGTAAACAAGGCAGCGTGAGACAGCGAGAGACAGTATGAGACGGCGAAGCCGGATTGAATATAAACAGATCGCCTTATCTTTTACCTTCACATCAGAGCCGGGGGCTTTGCACAGAAAATTAAATATCTGTTAAAGCAGAAACGGGGGAATTGTTACAAATAATCATACTGTCACAGTAACCCCTGTGCTTTATGCACAGTTCGAGAAGAATGGATTAAGGAGATCTTTATGATACGCAGCTGAAGACTAACAATGTCCCGGTCGGTCTCCAGAAAGCTGCTGCCGACGTAGCGTCCAACAGAACTCCTGGCGGCCGCCCAGCCTGTGCTGAGCAACACATTCCTCAAGTCTTTCCTTGGGAAGCAATAATGCATTTATCAGCTGTGAGCGGGCTGCTGCGCTGGAGCCCTACGAGGCCGCTCGGTCGCGGTGAGAAGGGACAAAGCAAAAACAAAGTAACATTCAGTTACCCGTTTGGGCCATTAGCTGGATGCAGAATCCAGAGCCCCTGTGTTTTCGCTTGTGCATACGAGTAGCAGGCTGGTGGTGCCAGGCCAGCCCAATGAGGCCGTGCCAAGACACGTCTGTAGTTCAGGATTCATGCATACATGTCCCCATTCACGCCAGCTGAGAGGGGGCGAGTTCCTGCCCCTGTCGCAGACCCTGCCTATGGCCTGTGTCTCGTGGCTTTTCCTGTGCAGGACGAGTGCAGGACGTCTCTGCGTCGATCGCCGTCCATCAGCAGCACTGGAAGGCTGCTTAACATGTCGCAGTTATGTGGGTCCAGACCACAGCTGCGACCGTGGTACAACCCCCCCCCCCCCCAATCACACTGCATACACAGGCAGCCGGCGGGCGGGCGAACAGCTGCTGCTGTTTCAGGCAGCCGCACTCTCAGATGTATTTAGAGATGAAACGTCGCGCATGCAGCCATGCAAGCTGCACGATCACTATGTGTCAAAAAAACAATTTGGAAAACCGAGGCAGTACCGGTTTCTTAAAAGATTTGAGGGGTGGGAGGGGGTGTGTGCAGAAATATACCTTAGGTCTCCTTATATGATGGGAGGGGTGGGGTAAATGCAAATGCAGCAGTAGAACAGGTTATGCAAATAAGCACCGCGTGTTCCCTTTAAACCTGCGCGTGGGGGGGGCACAGACCAGCAGAAGGGTCTGCAGGGAGGAAATGCGGCTGCGAACATCACGCAGATTTTCACTCACGTTTATTTCAATTATCTGCTTTTATGGCGCTAAAATTTGGGCCGCTTAATATGGCCGCTAAATGCATTAGCACACCAGATAAGTGTGCATGGAAATCCCAATGAATGTGCCCCACCGCTAAATCATCAAGAATCATATTCATTTCAGCTTAACTAGATTCTACCAAGGACATGAACAAACCGCAGGAAATGGCATACATAAATATGTTTGTTGCAAGCCTGTAAGCCATCCAGAGAATTACACACTAGAGTTTTGTATAATTCTTTCATAAAGATATTGAGGTTCCCCTTATGGAAACAGGAGCCATCTAAGCAGCAGCCCATCTTCAGAGCACTGAGTCAGCGCCTGTCCTAGTTAACTTGGTCAAACTGTCAACTAGCAGATACCACCACTGTGAATCTCACAAATGTAGGAGGCTCTTCTGCTCTTCTGTTTTCACCTAACAGTAAAATAATCATAAATACAATGAATACTCATGGGGCACATGGGGTCTGTCTATGTGTAGGCCTCCTTAAGGATCATTAGGATTATTATCGAGTGAATGGATGAATGAATGAATGAATGAATGAAGGAATGACTGATCAGTAGCACAGCACACCCTTTTATCCACAGCGCCTGTCACTAGTCTGCAAGTAGTTGATGTCTCCAAATCCAAATAAAGTACCATTTGATGCATACAGGTGGGGCCCTTATGGGAAGATGCCTACACAGCTTTTTCTGACTCCCCCTTTTGCCAGCATGACACAGACTGGTAGCATCAGCTAACAAGCTGGAAAGTAAACCGTAGGCTGTGGACGTAGGGTGAGACCTGAGGGAATGTGGACAGTAGGATGTTGACTGTGGGCTACAGACTGCAGAATGTGGACTGTCGGATGTTGACTGCAGGATGTAGACTGTAGGATGCTGAATGCAGAATGTGGACTACAAGGTATGGACTATAGGACATGGAGTGCTGATGTGGACTATAGGATGTGGAGTGCAACCCTGCCAGTGTGTTCAATGCTGAAATACCTTAGCAGCACATTTTCAGTGCATGGATGTCTTGATATTAAACCTATATGATTTGATGCTTCTAGGGCTAATAATTGGCAAAAAAAATTCAACGCCAAGCAGTGCCAAGAAAATTTCGCGTGGAATGTCCCACAGGGAAGTTTTCATCAGCCAGTTGGCCTCTGTGACCAAATTTCATCTGGGGAAAGATGGCTGAGGTGTCAGGAAGGGCGATGCTAGCGAGTAAGCTGTTAGGAAAGGCCCCACATCCGACCAAGCACACGCTGCATCCTCTCGGGGGTCCTTGTACCCACAGACACCCCTTAGCAAGGAGCATGTGACCGTAAACACCCTGCACCGCACCGTGAAGGTCCATTTCACAGGACATCGGGGCCTTTATCCCAAATGTCATCCTGATAATAGAATTAAGTTCGGTTCAGAATGCAGGGGCTTTAACTGGAGCCTTATGCAAGTCTTCTATTAAAATTCACCCTAATCTTTTATGTCATTATATACCTTCTGTTGTACCGTAATGTGAGCGGCGTTAAGCTTCTCAATGGGTCATTTTCCAAAGCGATTAATTCAGTTTTATTGTTAAAATAACCTTTTACTCTTTATCCATGAAAAGAGACGTGGAGCGGGAGATTCTAGACTCGTCCTAAATGCTTCAGAAAGTTCTGACAGTCTACATCTGCTTTAACCTTAATGGCTTGAGGGGCAGACGTGTCTGTAATGTCATTCTGGGAATTCTTGCTAAGGCTGTCAGGGTGCAGAAATGGGCCGCATCCTCCAGCAAGGCCGTACAAATATGCTTGTTGATCATTTTACACATGAAGTCAATGTGTTTCCTCTCAGTGGTAAAATTCACAGTGTAAGTGTATTACAGCAGAAAAACAAACCGTCCAAATGTAGGACTAAGAAAATCACGTCCGTTCCCGTTTGAAACAAGCATGAAAAAGTCTGCCAGCCAGTACACATTTGCACATCTCAACATACACACTCTAGAAAAATCCTGTATGAGGATTCAAAAGAAGGTGACAACAGTCAGCAAGACCTGATCATGAGTATGACAAGAATATTTTATATAAATTAATATAGTATACTATAAATTTGTAAAAAAAAAATATGAAATGATAAATATACGAATTGAATATTCTGATGGAGAATTTAGCAAATCAATGTCTAAAAAAATAATACTTTTAAACTCTTGTAAGTGCAAAGTAAATGATTTATATGAACTTACACATTACTTCCTTGAACTGTTTAGCATAGGCTACTACAGTAAATTGATTGAAATAGTAATAAATGGAATTCATGTAAACACTAATTAGCACAATAAGAATATCTTGGGCAGGGACATGGAAACTGAGCCATTTCAGTGAGCAATATGTTTGTTTAGGAAATGGGTACCAGGCAGTGACATGAGCAGGCATGACAGGATAAAGCTTTTGTCTGCTGAGGGGACAAGAATGGAAAACAAAGATGGGCAAGAACTGAAAAACTCAATGGGTAGTATTCTGCTACCACTTTTGGCTTGCACAGGGACTTCAGTCTGAGTTACCAGCAAAAGAACTGAGGGTTATTTACATCCTATGGGGACTAACTGAATAAATGCCGATAATCATAGTCTCCCCCCGGAGGCGAATGGGCAGCACTGCACCCCTCTCCCCTTAAACACACACGGCATTTTCTGTTTACGTCAGCTAATGAAAGCCCACCATCCACACACCCCTGCTGGAAATGCAAAACCAACCCCTGCAAATTAATTAGTCTTAAAACAAAGAGATTAAAAAACACGTTTGGAAGCACACAGCCGCTCAGAGATACTGCAGGACATGAAAGGAGCCTCTGAGGATGGGAAGGCCAAGCACGGACTCTCACACTCTCTACGCACCATTAGCACACCAGTCAGCTGTACGTTTGTTTTTGTCAGTCTGTTTTGTTGGGGGCAATGATGCTAATGAGACCTCCTTTTCCGAACCCCTCCCCCACATCCCACTACCACCACCATCTGCACCTCCACACCCACTCTCCAGCTTCTATACACAGCTGCCCCCACTTCAACTCCCCCCCCACACACACTCTGCATCACCAACAAGCCCCCTACTTGCACCAACTAGGGAAATGAGAGATTCACACAGTGGCATCAGCAGTTTCTGACAGCTTCCTGGGACAAACTTCAAGAAGCGATGCCAGGGAAGGAGATGTACAGGGAAGCTGCACGTAAGCCTCCTCAGAAGCAAGGCCATATATAAATTATTAACATTGCTGTCCCACTGTATTCCCTTATTTAAATATTTAAACACAGGCCCCACCAACCATCACCACAAAAAAAAAAACATTTTAAATACAACCTAGAAGGTAGAAAAGTCAGACTCATCTCCCATCTCTGCCAAAGTCTTCAGGACCAACATGAACGAAAATGCGAGATGCGTAAACAACAGCAGGCGAGACTGTGATCGAGAGCGGCGCCTGTGATGTCTAACCCACATTCGAAGGTGAGCCTCCTGGGATGGTCAGCTTGCAGATTTAGCAGCACGCTGAGTTGACGTCTGCCGCCTCATGGGGGCGCCGCACACACCTCCCCACCACACCTCAGGTAGGTGTGCGGGGCCTACGTGTGCATTGCCACATGGGACGGAACCTCAGTCTCCAGCTTCAGAGGTAATGAGGTTAACTCTGAGACCTACACGGAAGTATAGCGCAAATTAAATGGAGCTCCGAGAAGCCAAGAGAGGTTTGTGAGGAAGGACGATAAGGGTTTGGCTAGGGAAGGGGAACAGCCACTACCATACACAGAACACGGCTCGGCTTCAATAAGATAAACGACAGGAATTTATAGAAAAGGGCTAATGACGTCTGTATCATGTTTTGGGATTTAAATGGGGTCAGATGTTTAATGTGCCATTTCCTGGGAAGAATCTAATTTGTTCCTGGCCTACTATGAGTTACACCAGTTCCTGGCACATTTCTGTCATTCCTGATCCTCTCTTAGACTGTTTTCACTAACATCACAGCTCTCTGCAGTCAGGGTTAATTGACTGCTGCCCTACTGTTTGTTGGCTCACGTCTTGCATGGGTTTCCGGTCATCGGGACGCATGCATGGATGCTCCTCCTGAAGGCCACGGGACGTCCTGTTCCCTCTCAGATGGGGCAGGCTTGACTGCACGGTAACATACAGCTCTACAGAGAGTCCATAAATTACCCCTGGTGTCAGTGTGTTGCTTGGGAACAGGGCACAGAGAGGCACAAACACGTTTCAAGGTAGAACAACCTATCCCCAGTCATTGATCTATTTTGTAATTATGCTTAAAGATGTTCCAAAAAGGACCATCATACCAGTTTCCAATCAGGTCTGGTCCAGTTCATGAGTCCCTCAAGTGTACCGCATTATGGGAAGATTACAAGCCATGAGCGTTGGACTTGATTAATAGAGATGCTAATGGGGGTGGACGGGGTGACAGAGACCACCTCTCAACACATCAGCATCCACTGGTCTAGCAGCAGTAGCAACAGTGCCCAGGTAATAAGAGCCGGAATGGACACCCTGTGCCTGGGCATTATAAAGGAGTAGTATTCAAGTAACTGCTCCCAGTTCACTGTAAGGGGTGGCTGGCACAGGAATCTCAGAAACAAACTAAGCAATCACTCCATCATCCCATCACAGCGCAGGAGCAGATGAATAATTCATACCCTCACTGCACATGAGATCTCCTGGACCACCACACTAGATCAGCACACAACAAAACACCAAGCTCTCAATTGCAATTTCGCCAACACTAAGCAGAATGCACTGTTCTTCAGTGTGGCTGGACGAGGGCTCACTAAAACACCATGCAAATAAATAAATAAATACATCAGAAGGTTTGCTGCAAAAATGTCACAGAGTCTTGCAGATTTTCCACCCAAGCTCCGAATGGTGGGAATACTGTGTCAGAGATGATGACGGGCCAGATGATCTGCTTCATGAGACGGGCGTCATGGCGGGTGCGTAACTGTGTGCCGTTTACATGTTTGATCAAACCGGATACTTAACATACCACGACGGAACGGTTCTAATGTTTCTGTAATGAAGGTGTGAAAACTGGCAGCACCCCCAGCTGCGCATGTTCAAACTAACACAGTCACCATATCGCAGACTCTGTTCCCCTTGTAGCTTCGGAATGCAAACTTCACACATAATATATTTGCTTGTGTAATGTTAGCAGTTATAATTAACTGTAATTTCTCAAAAATTAAGTTAGTATATGTTTTAGGGTAATTTAAGTTTCTGGTTCTTATTTTACCTTTTTAAAACCTACACTAAATTGACGTGCTATCAAGCCTTTTTGTACATATGCTGTTCCACCATCTTGGGATTAGAGTTAGGCTTAAGGTAAGGGTTTCAGAGGTTTTAGGGGGGTTAGAGTTAGGGTAAGCGTTAGGGTTAGGGCTATCGATTAGCACTATGGTATGATGTTCTGATAAAGTATGACGTTTTGTCAGAACACCGCCACTGAATTTTTTTGCTACTGGGTTGTGTGAACGCAGTGATTTCCGCCTGTTGTGTCATCATGCGCATGCCCTTTGCACTACGAGGAGTGTAATAACATTGGATAAGAGGGTGACAAATCTGGCAGTGTTTTACGTTTTTAACAGCAACTAGTAGCACGCCGATTTGAAATATTTGTACAAACAACGTTTTTGAGGTGGGAGTAGCGCTTAGTGGAAAATCCACCAAAACAAAACGCACAAAATTGTGCGACAGGACATATATGGACAGGGCAATATGAACAAAAAGTACAGTGGATGATTTGGGAGTCACTAATTTGGGTTTCTGCGCTTTCGTTACAGCTTGTGATATATTAGGGGCTGTGATTGTAGTGAAGTGTAAGTGACACTGTTACCAGTGGGAGAAACATTGTGGGGCATTTTAAGCATTCGCCTCTTGTGTATACTCGTTTGGAAGACATTCAAATGTAGCTGCAAAAGCCTCAAAAATGCTTAAAACAAAATGTACAAACGAGGTGGAACAGTGCGTTATGTATGCTAACAGTAGCCTAATTAAACCATTTTTTTGGCATACATTCTTTTTTCATTTGTATCTGCTAGTTTAAAAGTATTAATAATATATAAATTATAAATATACGTTACATATTTATTATATGAAAATATTAAAGTAAAAAGAGCTCCTGTATCAAAATACAATAGCGACGAGAAGCGCAGTACTCACCAGTAGACAGAGCTTAGCTGTAGGGTCACTAAAATCCAATTTGTTGTTGATGTCCAGCAGGTTTCTAATCCCACACATGAACCTGGTAGATGAAAAGTAAAATTGTTTCAGGGACTTTTTTCACAAGTGTAAGCTGTAGAAACACAAGCCAGTCCACTGAAGACTAGCACACTGACATCCACTCCGTGGTACTCTAACCTACTGATACACTAATGAACTGATACACCAGCACACTGGTAGCCAAAGATAGTCTCATCACTGGCACTCTGATATTGCAGCACCCTGATACAGATAAAAATGCTGAATGACCAAGACCTACAGCAATGCAGTAACTATTTGATCTTACCTTCCTCTATTTTGTACAGAATGTGAATATAAAGATATATGCATTATAAATCAATTTTATAAATTACTTTTTTTGGACAGGAAGAACCAAAAGTTGAGTTGTCATCACTGTTTATGCTGGAAGTTAATGGGGAAAAAAGTCTTTTTGTTTCTGCATGCACTTAGCATTCGCAAATCTCAGAGGGGTTCTCAGTCTTACATACAAGATTGAATTAAACAAATAATCTAGCTAAGCAATTTGTTTATCCAGCAGAAAATCCTCACTTTGCATATTTTGTTGAATTGAAATACACAGTGGATTGCTAAATAATCAAGG
Organism: Brevimyrus niger; assembly: GCA_015164015.2. NCBI lineage: Eukaryota > Metazoa > Chordata > Actinopteri > Osteoglossiformes > Mormyridae > Brevimyrus > Brevimyrus niger. The sequence goes on from JAABNY020000019.1 coordinate 18,165,690, forward strand.
TGAAATGCAGTGTGAAAGACACCCACATGCCACTTGGGGCACCAGTGTGATTCTGCCCAGCTCTTCTTGGTGTGGTTTCCGATTGTGCTTTGAAACACTGATATCTCCATCCCAACTTTTTTTTCTCCATATACTAAAAGGCTCTAATGATAATTCATGATCCCATCACTGAACGACACAAAACTCATTGGCCTCTGATAAGGTTGGTTCCCCTATTAATTATGGCCGCTCTTATGCTACCCAACTAAAAAAGTTCCAGAAGCACCCCAGAATTAAACCTAAAATTATGAGGCAACGTGTCCATGATGTCTGTAGTCAGCAACTGTCATTTACGGAATTTTGGTAAAAGCCTCATTAAACCTGAAAACTCTCAGAACAGTGTAAATTTGCCAACTGCCTGTACTGTATGTTTCTGACTGATTCTATTTGGCTAAAGAAGCTACAGTACATTCCTGTATCAAGAAAGAGTCAGTGCTCAAAAAAGATGAACACATTTCAGGTAAAAGATTAATATATCAACAACCTTGAGTTCAACCTCTCAGTATCAGAGGAGTTTATGAAAACGGAACCAAAGGTCTTTGTATAAATTAACTTAAAAGTGCATTCACATGAAACCCAAAAGAACCCCATAAACCCGTGAAAAGGGGAAAAAATATAAATCACTTCCCTGGGGTCACAAAGCATAATAGACACTGTATGAGTCGCACAGAAGAAAACTCGTTTAAACCCCTGAGCTTGTGATTGATATGGTGACACTTTCATGGAGCCGGTTTTTGGACTGCCAGCAAGGACTGGATGCAGATGCTTCTTATATTCATGACTGACACTGAGAGCCCCATCAAAACGGAAACGCCTAACGGAACAAAGCTATCGTCCAATGGCACGGCTTCCAGCGACGGCCTCGCTTTGCCGCCGCAGCCTGGAGCCCCTCGTCACATTTCCATTGCTTATTTACGAGCGACTGGAGGGCCTCTCTTTTCGTAATTAATCTCATGAGGATGCAGTTGAGTAGAACATTCTTATTTATGCACCACATTTCAACTTAATAACTCATAAATCATTTATTTTCCATTGTCATGCATCCTCACCCTGCTTTTTCTTTGGGCTTTGTGTAACTTAATGTGTATTACATGGCACAGGATCCCAACTACCTGCATCATCAGAATCGCCCAAAAAGTGAATGTACTTCAAACAACTTGATTGCTTCAGAATATATTTAGGCCCTGATTGCTCAACAGCAGCAAAAAAATAAAAAATACCAAGCTCCTTTTCTCCCCTCCCCATCTTGTTTCCTGTTAATTAGACTATCACAATACCATGTCACCGTAGTGTGGTATGCTAATTTGCTTGTTGTTTATGAAATTACACTGGTGGGCTGCTCTCTGTCTCATGAGCTAACACGGAGAGAGATGAATATATTTGATTAATAATAAAATCTTGAAGTAGTTTTTTCATCCTTGGGGTATGGGGTATGTTTGTCATCAATTAAAAAACAGTTCTTTTAGCTTTGAATTACTCACAATTTATATGTAATTGATATATACCTCCATCTAACTTCCAACCACCGCGAACAAGACATGGGACACCCTACACCAGATACAACAGTGCTGCTCTATAGATCTCACAGCCTAACTCAAAGCCCCCCCCCCCACAAAATTAAACCTTCTGGTAACCCTACTCGCTCTTTTCCCCAGATCACCTGTCCCCTCTGGATAGGGAGGTTAATACATTAATAGCTTTTCTGTGGGCAGATGCCTACTGCACACATACAGTAACTGGATTACTGCCCCCACCCCAACCTTTGATTCCAGTCAGTTCAGCACAACAACAATATATCACATAAATCAGGATTTTGAACTTTTACCCTACAGTCTGAATACCCTCCTTAATCTGTGCTGCTTTGACCATGAGGGGCATTGCAGGACAAAGGGTATGTGTATATAAGAGGAAGAGGTCAATAAATTCCTCTTATGTATTTGTAATCCTGTTCCTACTATAAGTGAGCATAAGGATGCAGGGATGTACAGTATGTTTGAGTATGACAGTCTTTTTCTTTGTTGTTTTAGTAGTTTTTTTTGGGGTTTGAGGAGGGTGGTGGAATAAGGTTTAAGAGGCTGAAGGGGTACTGTAAAAATCATCAATACTACTGAGGTCACAAACAATGAGTATTTCAGATGCTAAATCAGTAAATCCCATTTTTAAAGCCTTGGATTCTGCTGGTACTCTACAATTCCTCAAATGCTGAGGGAAGTAATCGAGTCCTTGATGTGGGGGTTAGAGGCTTGTGGCCTACATTTCAGTAATGTTTTGATTAATAATCCCGATAAGGCACAGAACTAATTAAAGCAGAGCGGCGCCGGCCCTTTGCACGGCTGCATTCTGTTACACTAGCAGGACTGCCACCATTTCCTAACATATTTCCTTACATTCTGCATACAAAAAATTTGGGTCAAATGTCATCTTGTGGCTTTGAACTGTCTGACAGTAATCTGACATTTCAGAAAGAGGCCCCCCCCATATCTTGTAAGGTTTTCACACTGCTGCCTTTATGGCTGCCCCTGCTGTGTCCTGGCATATTAAACTGAATCCGCACTCTGAACATGGCTGGAGTTTTGTTCTGTTTTCGGAGTCACATGAAAATTTGATGGCGTACATGCACGCAGCTCTGCCAGGACCCGATAAAAACATGGACCTTGTTTGTTTCCGAAAGGGTAAATCGTGCAGGAAACTGGGAAATCCATAGTCAGTCTTCAAAACAGCGGCCAAAACCAAATGAGCCACATGGCAACCGTGACGTCTCTGCCGGCGCATGGAAACACGGAGCTCTCTGGTCTGCTATTCAAAGGCGGCCAACTGCTGTTTTTTTGAAGCATCTCGTAATGCCTGATGCTATTGTAGCTCCTAATACATGTGCAGCTTGTTTGGTTAGAATTGAGAGGTAACAATGGTGTGTAAAGGAGCACAGTAAAGATTACTGCCTCACTGGGACTGTGAGATTGTTTTATAGATTTATCTTTTACTCTGGAAAGGTATAAAATAATGCTACATTATGATTAAAGCTCTCCAGGATTTTGCATAGTGGCCAAATGGAACTGAATAGAGCATAAGCAAGTAAATGGAGTCTGTGAGCCGTGTACATAAATATTTTGCATTTGGCACTCATTTGAGGCATTTCAGTTGGGGGGGTGGGGCATCCAACATAATTTAGGATGTGCATGATCACGTCATCCTATCATTGCCAAATGTCACAAAATCATTTCCTGTTTAGCTTCACGTCCGTGCGAGTCGTGGGCTGGGCATTATGACCCGATAAAGAAAAGCAGAGCGTGGAGAGTAGCAAGGCAGAAACAGAGCAGGTTGTTATTTGGAGGAACAAGCTGAGATGTGAAAGGACAATAGCAGGGCTGTTTGTCAAACGCTGGCCCATTGCGGGTCTCGTTACGATTTAACGGTGCATCGGGCAGCATTGTGACCATCCTGGCGGAATCAAGACTCCATAGACAGTGTCCAATCATAGGCTGTTTAAATGCCAACTTGCCTTGCTGAACCAAAATGCAACTTTTAATCCAGTAATTGCATGCATTTGGGGGCGAGCAGGGGCAGGGTGGACGGTTGATGGGGTGTTATCAGTTTCTATGCTTGATGTGTATCTGTCCCAGTGTGGCAAGAGAGCAGCAGTCACACACATACAAAAACACACAGATATATACAAGCGTAATGACTCCCCTCCAGAAAAAAAGAATGCAATTATTTAGAGAGTGATGGACCATCTCATGGACACAGCTGAGGAACACAGACACGAAATACACTCAGACATGAAGAATTTACAGAACAAGAAAAACACTCATGAGGTTTAGCACCAGGAGTATCAAACTCCAAAACATCCGGAAGCAATTCCCTGATTCTTATTTCCCCTGTTATTCGGTACTCGATCTCTACTCATCCGTTGTTCATTAGTTCTTCTCTCATGCTGGGGCAGGCACGTGGCACAGGGGGTAAAGCAGGGGGACTACAATCAGAGCACTCTGATTGCTGAGGACAAACAGGTGAGAGCAGGGTCTGAGCTGTACACTGTGACCTTTTCATGAATTTCCCTTTGCGAAAGCGAAGGGGTCAGCTGGGACCCAAATAGAAGCTGGCACGGAAATAGGAAGATATTACTGAGGCACCTTTAAGAATGAATGCATCAAGCCAACCTGAGAGATGCTTCGAAAAAGCCCATTGAAGACATGGCGGCCCAGGATATGTCTGGCTATTCAGTAAGAATAGGGACATCAACATTTCTGTCATAATTTGATATGATGGGCTTTGGGTGCGGATAATCTGTACTAATTTTTTAATAACGCGCTTGCATGTACAGGAAAATAACATGTGCGCTTCTGCACTTCAATGAAGATGCTGTATTCACTTTGATAAAACTAATTTCAGCTCAATAAAAGATTCTTCTCTTCAGCTGAACTTGAGGCGATTGCAGCAAGAGGCTGATTTCAATGTGCGACTTGCCTTCAGATGAGCTTCTGGACACACACATATGGGCCACTAATGTGGTTCCCTCCCTGGAAGCAGCTCATGCGTGTCTGAAGTGCCTTACAAAAGCAAGAGTGTCGTCAGTTCTTGCCGGGTTCTGAGGATTCTGTGAAAAAGGACAGCTCTCCCAGAGGAAGTGGACAGGACCGTGGGGAATGTCGCTTTGAGGCGTGAAGTTGTCAAGTTAAATTGGAGCTGCAAGGGCCAACAAGCGCCTTAAAATTTAGTTCACTTTTTTTTTTTCTTTTCAAAAAAACAAAACATTGCACATTGATTGGACCTCTGGCAAAGAGCAGCACAACACAAGCGTGCTGCGGAACTGCCTCCCTCTCCCGGCCCACGATGCCTTGTCTGCATGGCGTCTATGATTGCAAAACACAGCCAAATAAAATAATGGCGAGAAAATTGCAGTCAGCAGAGACCGCTCCAGGTCCCAGCGCCAAAAGCCTCAGTTGATATCCTCCCTGCAGTGCCTAGAGACCAACCTGAAAGCAACAACTTGCAGGAGGTGTCCCTAACATCCAAACACAAGCACAGACACAAATCAAACTCCAGCAGAAAGCCACAGTGACGGAGGACAAACAACATGCTCACTCCTGACAAGTGCGTTTGGCTTTTTTTTCCAGATGTCCCCCCTACCCCTCATTTGAGCCACCGCCCGGCATGATATTTCAGGCTCATATGGAAAGCTTAAAGGTTCATGATTTACTTTAAGAGCTCTTCAGCTTCTCTCTGCTGCCTTTAGCTGAGAAAAGATAGATTTAAGATGTTGAGAAACCCGCAGTGATGCCACAAAGTCCAAACATTCACATACAAAACAGTGCCGTACATAGTAACATCCACCCAGGCGCACATACACACATACGGCTCTTCGTATATTTCATACACACTGCTGTATTTATCCTTGTAATGTGACACAGGTGAATTCCCATTCTGACTGGTTCATTTTCTTTCAGATGCTCCAGCCTGAGGTCCTTACTGCTTGAGACGCTGTCCTGATTTTCCCTTCTGAATCAATCAAGAGTCTGGAGTCGCCTGCATAGCCCTTTGGCTGTCAGTCCTTATCGTAACCACAGAGGTACAAACAAGGCTGGGCACCCTGCAATTGTGCCCCCAAACACTTAGTTACATTAATCTTTATACATTTTCTTATCTACGATCTCGTAATTCGTCATGAGTCAGGCATGAGGTCTCCAGATATCTTACATCCCCTTTGGTTCACCACCATTATTTCCAAACCTGGCCAAGTTTGGCTGCTTCCCGGTTTCCCCGTCCATCCGGAAACTCTTCCCTTTGATTCTAATGGTGGCGACTTTTGCCCATAATTTCTAATAATGTCCAGCCTCTTTCAAATGTATTTGTGGTGCAGGCATCCCTATTCAATTTTGTATATTTAATGGTTACACATCAGTGCCATATTTGGGACAGTTTTACATTGTCCATCTACTTTCATAGATACTTATATTTAAATGGTGAACACTCAGTGCAGTAACATACTGAATAACTTACGCTTTCATAGTTCATTGTTGTGCATAGTTGCGTTTATATGATTAACACACAATGTAGCAACAAAGTGCTGGATATGGATTTCAAAGGCTGTATTCTTTATGTTTATATAGATTGCATAAGAATACATGTTCTCTGCATTTACATACTTTAAGTTCATATATACAGTATATTATGAGGTTACTTCAGAATATATACCATAAAACCAGAAGGGGGGTTTGGTTTCTTAAGCATCCTACTGAACATCCTGATGGACCTGTTATGATGTGTAAAATCTCATTCCATGACTGTGAGCGCAAAAGTTTAAATCTGTGATCAGTTCTGCATGTTACATCAGTTGCATTGCTGGGTGTCAACTATTCTTTTAGGTCAGACCTGAAGTTCACCATAAATATTTGGCATTTATCCCAATTCAATTAAACTTGAACAAATACACAGACAAAAATAAACAAAGAATGTTACAATACATACCAAGTTCATCCTCTAGGGCAGGCTAAAGAACATAAAAACACAAATATCTGTTGTATTAATTTTACAATATTATGCATATATGGAAAACACTTAGATTTTTCCAATGCTTAGCTTGGATAGATAATGTCTTTTAGGAGATTCAAAGACTGGAGGAATTTTAAAAACTGGATTTCAGTGACAGGTTCATCCTTTGGGAGCAACCAATGTTTTGATTGCAACTCTGCTGTGTCATTGACTCTGGCCTCCACCGTTTGGGTCATTTGAAGTGCTCTTCAAGCAGAGCCACCCACCCCATCCTAGAGGCTGCTATATACCCCCCCAAATGGCTTCCCACCTAGCCCCTACCAGATTTCCCTAAGGAGGGGCACCCAAGGTTCTGAGAATCTCTGTTGAGACCTGGTGTGAGTTTGAGGACATGACGGAGCCGCTACAGCATGAGCTGTTGGATCCCACAGTGATGCACTGAGGGATCCCGGAGGAGCTTAAAAGAAGGGACTGGGATAGGTTGGTCAACCGCAAAGCATAGAAGGCTGAGTCATGGGACCCATGGAGATGATTAAGCTCCCAGGGGAAACCATATGATTTCATACATCTGAAATTTATATATATATATATAAAAAGTCCCTGAAACACTTTCACCAATTTGTCACTTTAAATTTACAGTTGTATCAATAAGACTTAAAGTGGACCAGAGAGCGGATTCAGTAAATAGCATCCAAATGCTAATGGACCCAGAGATGGTTCTGGAGGAAGACAGGCAAGACTGTAGTAAAAAACATCATGCACTTCCGTTACGTGAAAAGAATGAGGCATGGACTAGAGCTTCCACACCCATGTGAGGCTTCATCTCCTGTGGCCATATATGTTTATTAATTAGACCTTAAGGTTAGTCATACACTATTGGACCCCCCCTCCCCCCGCCGCCATCCCTCGTGGCTCTAAGAGGGGGCAAAATATCTCTGGAGGGGTGGCTAAGGAATGCCAATAGTTACTTTACCGGCAACCACCCAGACATTAAAACACGGCCAAGCCTACCGGGACACTTCTGGAAATAAATTGCACTGGATCAATTCAAAATGTCACCTTCACAGGCTGTTTGATTAAAAGTAAAGTGCTGAATGCTCTTAATCCTCCTGGATAGGGGCAGTAAGTCTGAGAACTGACAATGCTGACCGGGCGGGGGGTGGCGACCCACTGCTGTCGTGCGGGGCCCACATCCTGCATAGGAGGCCTGCTTACAGCTCGTATCATGGCGAGTGTTGATGGTGTGGCTCAGTTGCTGGAGTGCATCTCAAGCAGAGACGCCCAGCAACACAATAAACACGGGGATGTGAGCAGGTTGAAAAGCTTGTGAGCTTGGATGAAAATACACGGTGCGTGCTGGATCATCCAACAAGGTCCCTGACCTCTGAGTGCCAGCGACAGACCGGCCCATAGATAGCAGCAGTCCGTCGCGTCGCTGGGCTTGGGTAAGAGCCAGGCCCCGATGTGATTGAATAGAGAAGTTTGATGTCTGTGTGTGTGTGTGTGTGTGTGTGTGTGTGTGTGTGTGTGTGTGTGCATACGCGTCCACGTGGCATGGCACGGCACAGAGGCGACCCCTGTCTCTCCACCTCCGTTACGGTTGGCAGGATTCTCCAAGGCTGCGGCATATGCTGAAGACAAGCCCTCGCATCCAGGTGGTTCATCCACACATTACATCAACTCCAGCAGCCTAAACGTCCTTGATCTCTCTTTGAAGGACAGGGAGATCCATTCATGTCTCTTTTTTTCCCTTTCCCTCTCTTTTTGGAGGCAGATTACTGCTCATCCACACTTAGAGTGATATAGCCCAAGAAGCAGGCCGCACCCCAAGCCTGGGGTACCTGTGGAATGAGCATGTGGCCACACTGCGGATCCGTGTGACACAAGATCAATCAGACATGACCTAACATCAGGTTTAACGCCTCATGCGGGGAGGTATGCCAGGAGACCTTTAAATCTTATTCGAAGAGCATTGCAGAGGTTTAGCATTTCAATCTTTGAGAACAGTAATGTGTGGAGAGCTTTTAGAATCCATAGGCTTTGCCCCCAATGTACATGTAACACCCCTATGCTCTTACAAGCTTATTTCAGCTTAATATATAACCAAAGATAAAGATGGAGCATATTCTTTATGTGAACAATAATATGTGTTAAATAGCATCATCTTTTTTCATTTTTAAATAAGCAAGTACCTTTTCAATGGAAAAAAGACTATATGAACATGTGACAGATTCAGTGCTGCAGAATTCTCAACAGTCCCAGATTAGCTAAATAACACCTCATGACATTCATATATGTGTAACCATAGTATTCTGACTGCTGAGCTGTTATGGCGTCTGACCAGAGTATTCAAAGTAACCCATGCACATTCTACAGAATGATACCAAAAATGTAATCTGCTTTAGGGGCCTGTATCTGCATCTACAAATGATTCAGGGAACAGCCGATGAAACTGGCACTTCTGAGTCACAGGTGTCTCATGCTGTATGTATCATTTAAGATTATCAGATGGTGTTGTGGTGGTTTAAGACTTAAGACGCTTCTAGATCCAGGAACCCTGCCGCGGAACCCATCGGCAGAGTACTTAACCTAAAACATAAACTGCTAAAATATTCAGCTGTACAAATGGGCAAAAATGCATTCACTGTGAAGCAAACCATCAACTTTGAAAATATACCTTTGTAGTGAGTAGTATGGCGCTAAAACTGGGTGTGGTGTTAGTCTGACAGCTTTAAAAAAGTACATAAAAATATAGATATATGGATATACATAAAGCAAATGTTTTCTTTCCCCCCGAACCCTAACCAGAATAAGTGATTATTAAATGGGTGAATAATTTATGTGACAATGTA
>JAABNY020000019.1:18177500-18188725 GCA_015164015.2 Brevimyrus niger
TTGTCTTCCTTTTAACAAGGAGACCAGGTAGCTGGTCACACACACAAACAGATACACACACACACACACACACACACCAAACTCTCCATAAAACCCGTATCAGGTACTGCAGATTATAGTCACATAAAAGGCACTACTTCAGTACTAAGTTTGAAGTAAGGTGCTTTAGAATACCAAGTTTAGGTTTTGTAGTAAAAATATCCACCTCTGTGGTACTTACATAAAACCACATTACTAATTCTGCAAAATGTGATGCTTGTAACTTAATAATTTAAACAACTGAAAGAATCCGTCCATGCACGTATAAACTGCTTATGCTCTCGTCACGGGGCCTGTTCACATTATATATACATACAGAGGTGAATGAATGAGATAGACATTCACATTTCAATGTATTCAGAATATATTTTTCCCCCATAAAGCCTGAATCATCCTGGAATTTTAATGAGAACCTCAAAATGGAACAAGATATAATTAATTGTTCAGAAATTCCAGCCAATACAAAGGATTTGGGTACAGGCAGAGTGGTTCAATTGGCAGGGACGACAGTGGCAGGAAATGAATGAAGATAAAAAATGGAGATAAGGGTAAAATAATAAGACTTACAGTAATGTGTCCATGCAATTCATGTTTAACAGGTCTGAAAATAGTCCGCTCACCTGTGATTTGGGGACTAAGTACGCGGGCAGGATGCAGCCATGGAACTGTCCTAGTTATGTTTTTTAAAAAGTCTTGGAAAATGGTGACACGTTTCTCAGCCAGGGGTTGGCATGGGCTGCACTAAAGTCACTGTTCTTTGTAATACCCTTAAATGTTATTTAGGGCTTGGAGACCGTTTGGTGAGCATTAAGCGCCACATGAACCTTTGACAGATTTTCCCCTTGAATCTGACATATATCTGTATGCTCAGAGATTATTTTGGGAGGCCGATGAATAACGAGATTAGATCTGGCTTTTGGGGAGCAGACAGGGCTCAGAAGAGAGGAGGAAAGCACCTACAGGTGTACTGAAGTGTAGCACATTATATCATGTTTTGGGATTCAGAATAAGATTAGTGGATTTGTCCAGGTCCTGAAATCTATAATGAGAAACGCTTAAAAAAGGTCAGACTAAAGGTTTGATGTTTAACTTTTGGCAACATCAGCCATGGTAATGGCAGTTTGACTACAGCTTCTGTGACATGCTATTTTGCTTGAAAACTTGCTTGGAGATTTAAAAAATGCCATGCCTGTTCTTAACTTGACTGGGTCTGAGTCAGCATGCCATCACTCTGGAGCTTGCTTAACACACGCTGACAGCAGAGAATAACCCGTCGCTTTGAATTGATTGTGAACGCAGTGAAGCAAGGAACCCAAAATGCTTAAAGCAAACAGAAACATACCTGAAAATCCCATTCAGCACCAAAGAAGCAGAACTTGTGAATGATAGGGCTGTTCTACATACAGAACTGAAACAATGTTAAACATGGAAAATGACCTTGAGGATAGAATCTTTTGGAATCGACCTGGCACATAAGTTCAAAATAAGAATAATTTAAAAAAAATGTAATCAAAGTCATTTTGCTGGCTGATGCATTGTTCGACTTTGACAGATTCATTTCCAGCTTCCCAGAGGCATCTGAGAAGCACTGGTAGGCATCTCTGTCTCACAAAGTGATCATTGAGAAAAATACAAGAACATGACAGATTGTTAAAGGGCAGTTTTCCAAAGAACAAGGAATGCAGAATGCATTTATGATAGGGAAATTTGAAGTAGAGCAGAAGGAAACTCAGCAAATGTTGGTTCAAACTGTTGGCATCTAGTGCTTTCAGACTGAAAGAGAGGAAATACATTAAGAATGATGCTGCCGTAATCATTCAGCAAGCAGATAGCTGACATTTCACCAAAATGTCCCAAGTTATGGATGCAGCAAGGAAGGAATGAATACAGAGGAACGACCATGTCAGCACACATACTGTACAGGAGGACAAGTGACAGGAGCTAACTGACACCTATATAATGACTGTAACTGTGTGGCTGTAGCAAATGAGTTTGCGTGTGTATGTGCCCTCTGATAGACTGACACCCCTTCCAGGGTACACCCCAGACCCGTGCTGCCTGGAACAGCCCCTATCCCCCCTGTGAAAAAAGATTAGAAAATGGATGAACAAACTAGGGGCAATGTATTTCTCATCTTACAATCACGCATCTTGTGGGTTTAACCACCCTCAAGCTGAAAGGCAGGGGTCAGGTTCAGTGTTATTTAGGTGTCAAGCATGAGCAGGATAATCAGTAGTGGTATTGTGATTAAAATAAAATAATAATTAAAACGATAATCGGTAGAGGTACTGTGCTGTCTAAAAGCTTAAAAATATCAAAGATTATAGGTCTTTAAAACTAGAGTAGCCTCCTTAGCAAGTCACTGGTGCCTGCTACCTTATTAAAGACCCCATCAGTCTTTAATGTCTTTCTCTTTAGATATGATTATACATCAGCGTCAGCTTTGGAATGAGGTGCGTGCATAGTGCTAATCCTACTTCCTTTTTTAATGAATTTTTTTTTCAAGTAGAAACAGCATGTGAATAACATTAGAAACCCAGAGCGTTTCAGGGTATATGATTTGCTGTAGGGCCAATCATGTGCCAGCTAGCTGGCTGTTTTGCTCTCACTTATCGCCACTAAAGTCGTAACCCAAGGCAGTGTTGTAAAGTTAACAAACTACTACTTTTCTCACCTTTTCTAAATAAAGCTGAATTTTCTGTGCGTTTCACAGTGTCCTCCTCCAGCATATTCTTCACTCATCAGCACCACTTTCCTCCATTCTTTTCAGTTTTCTATCCATTGCAAAATGCATTGCAGTAGGGCTGTGCGGACCAGCACTGAAACGCCCATTCTTTTGATCTGAATAGTTTTCTGGATTATAATGGAACAATGTGTCAATTTTACCTGTTAATTTACATGATCATATTATTATAGGGTGCCATACTAGCAAGCAGCAAGCAGGGCTAGTCATAAGGGGAGAACAAGAGGATGAAGCCAAGACACTCAGGAAATAATCCTGTCCCCCCCCCCCCCGGCGGCAAAAACTGTTATTTTTACTGTTACGTAATTGTTGGAGTTGGCCTGGGGCTGGATCTTGGTATCAGTGATACCTACCTTGGATCAAAGGTACAGCACATCACTACAGTTTCACACAGAGCAGGTTTGCACCATTTAAATTTTTTCGAGTTTATAAGGTGCTACCTTTTCTCTGTGATGATACATGCAGGCATGTGGAGTGGAGTCATACTCTCTGGGGAGAGGCTGTCTTTTCATTGAATTAATACATCCATGTGCATTTACTTAGGAGAGTTTGAAAGGGTGTGCAATGCAGGTCCACTACCCTTGAACCACCACCGGCTCCCAACAGCCACTCCACCCCTGGGTCAGACTATGCCAATGGATACTGGCTTTGGGAACGTGGAAAGTATAAGTCAAAGTACATCTTTGGTGGGAAGGAGCCTGAGGGAGTGCAGTCAGTTAGCATCTCTCCATATTGTGTGGAGTCTGGAACCAAATATCTTGGTTGTGAGTCACAGGAGTAGGGGATACCAAGGCTGCTACTGCATGCTGTTCCATCCTTGCGTAAACATAGCAGATGGGTTTGCGTATATGGCACAGAATCAAAGCTGTTTAGTGTAGGTAATAGGTTTCACCAATGATGCATCTTGTCTCCATTACTGTCTGTGGTTTATATGGGGATGATATCAAGGTGTAGCCATGAGTGGAATGGGATCCAGTTTGATGGGATAGAGCTGACATCCAACCTGGGTATTTAGCACACACACCTGAGCAGATTGACGACGAGTGTGAAGTGGCAGGGATAAGATTTGTCAAACAAATCCTGTAGCTAACCAATCAGTCTTTGTTCTTATCCTCAACCTTGGTTATTAGCTGTGGTTAATGATCGAAAGAACAGGGTCATGAGTACAAGTAGGCGGAACGAGGGTTCTCTGCAGGGTATCCAGACAAACTCTCCACAGGGAGGGGAGTATATGAAATCTGCAGGGACTTCAAAATAGTCTCTTGTTCTTCGAATCGAAGATCGATGTGGCTGGCAATCTCATGAGGATTCTCCAGGGAGCTCATCTGGACACATCGCACTGGAGAGAGACCCGGCGACAGACCCAGGACACGCTGGAGGACAAATATCTCTCAGGTGGCTTGGGAACATCTGGGGATCTCCTAGAATGAGCTCAAATCTGGTCTCATATGCTTAGCATGCCTGCACTTTGACCCACATGAGGAAAAGCAGCATGAAGAAGATGAAAAGGAGATGAACATGTTGCCATCATTTGTGCCTTTTTTAAACAGAATGTTTCATTAATTGTGTACGGGGTAAGTAGTATGAAAGATGGAGGTTATGTCTGCCAGATCTTTTTTTTTAATATGTGATGATGATATATGGTAGGGGATTGAGCACAGTGCTTAACTTCCCCATTAAAATATCCAGCAGGAGAAGTGGGTTAGATCTGTAGGCTTCCATGAATAGAAGTGTCAGACTAACAACAAAAACATAAATTAAAACAGATTGTTTTACTGTAGTGGTTGTGTATTTCTCACTTGTTTATAGTGTCAACAGCAGTTTAATGGCAAATGTAAATTGGTATTAATTGTGGTGAACCTGATAAATTGGGAACAAAATGTTAACAGAAAGAAAGGGGACATACAATCACATAAAAAAAACCTGAAGAACTGCTTAAGTAAACAGAAAAGGAAGAAAAATGTGATTGTGGGTAATGGATTCTATACGGACCACTGCTTTCTGTGCAGAATGGTGTACTGGCTTATCTTTTATTTTAATAACAATTTATCATTCAGTTTTTTGTTATTGTTATCCTAAATTATTGCTTTATTGTACTGTTCCTTTATTTATATCTATTTAAAATATATTTTACTATTGATATGTAGTCACTATTAATCTTAAAATATACTGGCACCATTTTATGAAATTTATTTTCTACCGTTTTTTCCATTTATTCCAGCGTAATCATGAAAGGCCATCACACTGTGGCAGTCCAGTCTGTTCCACTGTGTTCAAGCCTTCATGTTAAGCATTCCTTTGTCATGCTCCTGATTCTTGCTTAGTTTTTTAATAAGAAATAATAGAATGGTTACCATGGTAATTTGGTTTCATTTATTGAAAAGAGAAACTTCACAGTCTAGCCAAGGAATCAGCCTGTAGTTCCAGCATCATAGTATAATTATTGCATTCATTGTGCTCATGCTGATGATTACTGTGTCTAAAAGTTAAATCTTCACCTCATTTGGTTATTTTCTTCTGTACTTTTGTTACCGCAATGTAGAAACCAAAGAGGTGACGATAATGGGTCCAACTCACGCCTTACTGAAATGGCCTCACACTTTTAGATATAACACACAATGGAGTGTAGGAGAGAAAGAGGCAAGAGTGGAACAATGCTCTGAAGGTAAGACACACTAGTTAAAAAGTCAAGGAAAGGAAAGGTGAGTCCAGAAATGTAGGACACATGAACAAATGTAGGACATATGGATATTTTTTGACATTTAATTTGTGCTTAATCTGTTTTTGACTGTCTGCATTATGGCACCTATTTGCATGGATCCACAGCTCTCTGGTTAAAATAAACAAAAAACAATAACATAACAGTGAAATAAGCGTGCATTCTGATTTACAGACATTTTCAGGCAATGTCTCATCCTTTGGTAGTTGAGATTTATTCTTAAAAATGTGTTTTGTACGCATTATGGGACCTGTGGCTGCCTCATTAGCCCTCCACTCTCAAATGCCTTCCACAGTCCAGCATCTTCTGATTTACAAATCAAGCACTCATTGCACATATTCTGAAAAGTCTGAATGGTACCATACAGTGAACAACACAGCAAAAAACGTTTTTTCTTTTTACTTTCTTTTTTATATTTTTTGATTAGAAACAGCATGTGAATAACATTAGAAACCCAGAGCGTTTCAGGGTATATGATTTGCTGTAGGGCCAATCATGTGCCAGCTAGCTGGCTGTTTTGCTCTCACTTATCGCCACTAAAGTCGTAACCCAAGGCAGTGTTGTAAAGTTAACAAACTACTACTTTTCTCACCTTTTCTAAATAAAGCTGAATTTTCTGTGCGTTTCACAGTGTCCTCCTCCAGCATATTCTTCACTCATCAGCACCACTTTCCTCCATTCTTTTCAGTTTTCTATCCATTGCAAAATGCATTGCAGTAGGGCTGTGCGGACCAGTACTGTAACATCAATTCTTTTGATCCGAATGGTTTTATGGATTATAATGGAACAATGTGTCAATTTTTATCTGGTAATTTAAATGTTCATATTATTATAGGGTGCCAAATATGAACTACTAGCAAGCTGGGCCGTCCATAAGGGGTGAAAAACCTGAACTGTACCTTACAGTGAACGACATGGCAAAAAGGTTTTTAGTAATATACTGATTTACAGGCCTAATTAAAGAAAAAAGAGGACATTGTGGATTAATTGTTGATGCGTTGAAAACTACCTAAACTTGTGGTTAAAGCTAAAATTTCAGTTGCAAAAGCAGTGAAAAAGTGGCACTATATCCAAATAGCTTGCAGAGCTGAGGAATTTACCTGAGCAGTGCCAATTCAGCTCTGGATTATCCATTGAGGGACTCATGCAGCACGCCTCCTGAGAGCAAATGAAAACGGTTACCCTCAGAAAAAGATTTAGAGTGCTACAATGTACCCTGAACATCGCAATATCCAAGGGAGCTACAGCAAAGGACGCATCAGATGCACAACAGAGGAGTTCGGGACAGCCTGCGACAAAGCCGTTTATTAAAGAAGCTAATAGAAAGCCGCACCACCACGGAGGCAGAGAGCCACTCGCTTCCGATGACTGCAAGTTCAAAGACGAAGAGTGCAGAGAGTCCCACAAGAGATGTGGCCACTCTGAAAGAGTATGTTAAGTAGGAAAAATGAAAAAAGTTTGCAATACCAAACCCAAACTGCATACAAATACCAGAAAAGGAGCCAGATTCTCGTAACACTAACACATTGACAGGAGTCCTGTCAAGACTGGAACTGCTCAGTGTCACCAGATAGGGGAAGCCTGTGCACTTCTCCAGATGTGTCAGAAGAGAAAGTGAAAATGGAAGTAGACAGAGGATCAACTCTATCTGTAATTCCTCCTGAAGAAGACATGAGATCATGGCATAGTACAAGATGTATGCTGGTGAAAAGGCAAATGACATATGTGGCTTTCACTGGCATATGGCAGCACCTAGAACAGTATGTATCGCATAGTGGATAAACAGCAGTGTTTGGTCATGAATGGCTGACAGCATTCCGCTGGAGGTGTCATCACAAGACAGGCTGCTGCTGAGAAATTAAAATGGGCACTCTGAGATTCATGGGTGGTTTCTGATAGGATGGTACTAAAGGCAAAGCTTGATTGACTCTGATAAAGATCACCCATCCAGTCCATTTTCCATTACCATTTATCCTATTAAGGGTTGCAGGGAAGCAAACGAGCACAAGGCAGGGAACAACCCAGGATGGTGTGCCAACCCATTGTAGGACACACTTACACACCACGCACTCACACATGTGCACCTCCAGGCAACCTGGTTACTCCAATTCACCTAGCATGTTTTTGCACTGTGTGCAAGGGGAGGGGGGGGATATTACTATGCCTGGATAATATCACTATGCCGTGCTAGGATGATGACAACCATCTGGACAACCAATACAACCTGCTCTACAGTCTCAAGGATTGAAAAATAAAACGGTGCACTGTGGCCATGATATTGACAAAAAAAAAAAAAAAACTTACACAGCTCACAAAGGAAAACTGAGGTCATGACCAGTACACCACAACCATTATGTTATGACTGGACCTGGATCTAGTTAAATAGTGTGGTAACACAATACTGGAAGGGACACGAATAATGTAGAAGTACATACATGTTTGTTCATTAGTAATTAATCATGACAGTTGTATTTTATGCAGAAAGTTAGTTCATGAATTGTTCTTGAGTAGTAAATGAGTAACTAAATTTTTTGTGGCCCCTCAAGTAAACTGTGACCAACAATTCTTGCCAAATTTTCCCACAGTACTTTATCTACTAAAACACTACAGTAATTCCAAAATGAAAGTGGTTATAGAGACGCAAAATAGACCTCTGAAAGACTATTACAGATAAAGTACATACAATGGTACCTCGGTTCTCAAACTTAATCCATTCCGGACTCTGGATCGAACCCTAAAAAGTTCAAGT
The DNA here is from genome assembly GCA_015164015.2 of Brevimyrus niger. Taxonomy (NCBI): domain Eukaryota; kingdom Metazoa; phylum Chordata; class Actinopteri; order Osteoglossiformes; family Mormyridae; genus Brevimyrus; species Brevimyrus niger. The sequence continues at coordinate 18,185,751 of JAABNY020000019.1, forward strand.
TCTGATTGAATGAAAAAGCAATTAATTGGTTCCCGGCCCCCCAAAATTACACGCAAATATGCTTTTTTTTAAAAAAAAAAAAAAGCATTGAAACACAAAATGAATTAAAAAAAAGAAAGAAGAAAAAAAAAACACAAAATGAACAGGATAAAACAAGAGGAGCATTTTTTTCTTAACGGCTTCCAAAATGATAAAGATCTTATCCCAACATTACCCCTGCCCCGATCGTCCGCTCATTCTGTGTGCCACGTTCCCTCGTTAACCTTGTGTAGGATCCCTATATGATCAGCTGTTTCTGGTTGTTGTCATTAGTCCTCTGTATTAAGTCCGCGTTTCAGTTTGTTTCCCCAATCCGGTCATTGGGTGCGTTCGACTTGCTTACAGCGCTGGCTTAAAGTAACGCATTCTGATCCTGACACAATGCATTATGGTTAGATGCATTTCAACCTCTCACCCGGCTGCACAAACTGGAACTGCCTCCATGACAACACACCTCTGGCCTTATTGGCTTAAAGGTCAGCGTTCACAGTTCAACTTCTGATATTCAGATCGAGTTCAAACTGGTTTTTTCGACTTTCAAAAAATTCAAGTTCCAGTGAGTACTGTACGAGAACCGAGGTACCACTGTACTTCAATTCGGCATGGTCAATGAGTGATTTTTTTCTAACATGGCAGACAAAGACACATAAGTGCATGTACTGTATAGTATATACAAAAGGTATATAATTACATTTTATATTCTGAGTAAAAACAAACAGCATTACCTGCAGTTATGGGATGTGGCCAGGACTCAACAAGCTGATTCTGAATGTGTCCAGGAGATATCCTGAATGCCAAGGCATCTAAAATGCACCTCTACTGGAAAGGTGTAAAACATTTATGTCTGTTCACTTCCTAGCAAAGGGCATACATTGACTTTGCAACACAGGTGATGCCTAATTATGGTTGATGCTGACTGTACATGGCCAGATGTTGTACAAATGATGTGTATCACTTTTAATAAGTTTAGAACTGGCTTACCAGAACGGATTTCATGAAAAAAAAACTAATATCAGTTATGTCATCTGAGCAATTCAGGATGTTCATGAAGAACAATGGACACACTTCACATTAAAACCTCATTGTCCTCGCTCAAACAGTTTAGTGAAATGAATGGTACAATCTGTTAGAGGATCAATAAACACAATAATAAAGAAGATTTTATCGCAACATAAGACAGTCTAATTTCTTCCCATGTACAATGATGATATATACAACAACCGATTGTTCCTAAACCTCATAATTGTTCCTAAGAGACTTACATAACTGGTTCCCAGAAGGGTATTACTGTTGGGTTAGTGCCTAAACTAATCCTAAAATGGTTTAATGACCTGAGAATGAAACACCAAAATGCTGTCTAAAAACATACAAACATAAAATAAGTAAGAAAAAAGTAGCTATAATAAAAAAAAGAAAACAAAACAAATCATGGCTAACATTTAAGGTCATGTTTGTAGTAATTTATAAACACATTCATACTGTAATGTATTATACTGCATACAAAAAAAGCATAATATAATAATAAATATCACTATAAATATTCATAAAAAGGCATAAAACATTATAGCCATGTTTATAATGCATTATGATTCCCTTATGAAGCTCTCATGTATAATGAACTATAGATACCTTCATAATGCATTATAATGGTCAGTATAAGCTTTAAGGATGTATTGTATTGTATTACAAAATTATCTATAATGCAGTCTAGATGGAAGCTTCTTAAGGCATTTTTATTGCATAATACGGATGGCTAATGTATTATTGTAAATATTTATAGCCGTGTTTATAAAGCTTTATGAATTATGAATGTATTATTTGCTATGAATGTGTCTATAAATTACTACATACATGGCCTCAAGTAAAGCGTTAAGTCTATTTTCTGCCTTTGTACAGCAATGTGAACTGGTTTATGATAAAACATTATATCCCGGGATTGCATTTTCAATCATTTTGCTTTTTCACCCAAAAGAGAGTATCCTCTGCATAATAACGCAACTGACTTCTTTAATAATGTTGATACAGATACTTTTTATGTTTTTAAGGTGTTTTATTTTTTCATGCAATAATAAATTACTCTTAACATTTTGAGAAAAAGTGAAGTCTCAGAGTCCATATTGTGTGTTTGTAGGAGCATTACTATGGTGTGCACTCTCTCTCGGACACAGTACAGAGGGCACATGATTAACCAATTAAGCTGCACTAATCCCAGCCTTGCATTTTACTTTCTGTCTGACACCTGCTGAGTCCAGAATTGCTGAAGACAGCAGGTAGTCTAGCGGCTGAAAGAACTGGACTTGTAATTAAAAGGCTGAGTGTGCTGTTGGCTCCCTAAGGTCCTTAATCTGAACCAGGCTGCAACTTCCAGAGTATAATTCTTAGCTATGAAAACTGATTTATATTAACTTATCTTGTAAGCAAATGCCTATTAAGAATTATGAGTTTAGAGCATCTGTAGAGGAAAAAGAGACAGCTATTTATGAAGAAGACAATACAGTAGCAGATAAGTGTCAACATGCTACAAATTCAGAAAACACTTATAAATTCTTAAAAGACATTATTCAAATGATGACACATATGCTATACATTTACAAATGCATGGCAAATTAATTGATGTGCTGCAAATTCAGAAAACCCTTTTAACAATACTATAATGCAACATTTTCCAACTGCTGTGTAGGATCACACAGGCCCACAGAGAGTACTTTATGGCCGCTAAGGGACATCCTAGAATCTCCATCTGTACCTTTTTCACCCAGGGCCCCTCTGCAGGAGAACCAGGCCCGCATTCCAATATTTATGGCCCTCACACAGAGGACCCAGATAGTGGGAAGGGGGGTGAGATCCTGCATATCTCTAGAATGGGGCAAAGCTAACATCATATGCCATCTATTGTGTGTTTGAATGCATGTTATCCTCACTTTTATTTGGCACCA